>JNEK01002705.1:0-40349 GCA_000697295.1 Mucor indicus B7402
TAAAAAAAAAAAAAAAAAAAAAAAACTTTTTAAAAAAAAAAAAAAAAAAAAAAAAAAATAGACACTTTCTGGACTGCTTGTGACTGTCACCATAACTTTTTGTCAACTTGGCATGAAAAAACATTAACTGCGTTGATTTGCAAGTAAAAAGTCGCATAGGTGTGCTTTACTTTTTGTATAAAAAATGTCTTTCATTGCGAATATAGAGATGCAGCTGTCTTAATACAAAGACGAGATACTTCATAACCGTAGCGAAAGTGGGCAGGCATGACCTAAAATTTTACATTGTGTTTCGTGCATGTTTTATTGAAAGGTATTCTAGAGAAAGAATCTATAACATACATTATTTGAGATTAATTTCTGCCGTTCAAGTAGCTACTAACCTAGAGAATATAACTACGGAGATTGCTTAGCGTTTAATAGCGCCCTGTATTGATATATGTTACAAAAGATGAATTATCAATGCAGGAAGGGACACTGCTTTAAATTCTAACCTTAACTAAATAAACGTGACTTCAAATATAGTTTTCGTTTGCGCATTGTTTTGAATATTCCTTTTCTTCTTATATTTTACAGTATGGCAGAGATATCTTTCGAGTCACATATATCGTCTTTCCCCGAGCAACATAGCCAAACTAATGAATTAGTAAAGGCAGAACCACTAATCTGCCAATGGAAATCATGTTTAAAGCAATTCCCTGATCATATTTCTTTATCTTCTCATCTCTCTGAAGATCATATTGGCTGGAAGAAGGGTGGCTATTGTTGTGATTGGGACAACTGTCCAAGACAAGGAAAGCAATGCCATAACAGATTTGCTTTAATGATGCACTTAAGAATTCACACAGGCGAAAAACCGTTTGAATGTACTTGGCCTAATTGTGGACAAACGTAAGCTTGTTATGTTGAAATATTTTTTGCTTTTTTTTTAATTTTTTTTTTTTTTCTTTTTTCCTGTATAGTTTTGGAAGGATGGATGCATTAGCTAGACATAAAAAGCAAGAACACGGAGAAGAGACAAAGCCAAGTAATAATAATTCACCTTCAAGTAGCACGAGTTTTACCACCATAAAGCCTAAAAAGCCTCTTAAGAGAGCATCTTCTTCAGCAGATATGATGTTGTCGAAAAATAAGCGATTGAAAATACGAAAAACACTCAATGGTGCGGATTGGTCTTCAGGAGACGAGTCTGAAGACTCACTTTTAACTTCAACCAAGATTACACCAAATCCTTCTTCAAAACCTTTAGTCCCTGGATCTAGCTACACCCAATATAGAATTGCTAAAGCACAATTACTTTACCTTATAAGAGAAAATGAAATGCTGCAAGACGAATATGACTCAACACAAAAAAAATTACGACGAATGAAAACTGAGAGAAAGGTTTTGCTAGATGCAGTAATGGCGGCAGAATTGAAAAGTGAGGATGAAGGCGATCCTATACCAAACATTGAAGAGCAAATCTCTTTGTGAATATCAATAAGAATACAAGTCATTTATAAATAAAGTTTGTTTTTAGCGCGAATAAGAGAGCACTGCATGTGGAATTAAATATAGAGAAAAGGGTATAGGATATATTATCTTAATGGGCTGGAGGTTGAATTTGAACGTCTTTTCTAAAGTCTTGGTACGAGGGTGGTGGTGGCCCTTCAGGATCAAAAGCTGGGGGTGGAGGCTGAATCTCACTATTTGCTGAAGGTCGTGTTTGTAATTCTTGGGGATTCACAGTTGTTCGCATATGTATACGTACTTCTTGCCCATTGTGTCTAACTAACGTTGTTTGGTTCTCATTCTGTCGTGCTATTCTTTTTAGTTAGAAACGAGAAAAAGAAAGGTAAGAATGTAATTACCCTCTGCACGATTAGCTAATCTACGTTTCCTTACAGCCAAAAAAAAAGCTACAATTAACAACACTACACACAGTAACCATAATGCGTTGAATCCTACTATTGAAGCCATACTCGTTGTGGAATAAAAAAAAAAAAAAAAAAAAGTGGGTCACAAGAAGAGGGATTATATTTTTCTCCAAATTCCTCACAAGTCTAAAAATACCTCACCAAAGAAGAAATCAATGGGAACTTGAAACGCTAAAGTGTTTGGAAGACCCTTTTCAGGAAACAGCTGTGAAAATTCAAACAGCAATAGCCAACCCATGGTGCTCTGAATTTTTCGAGGATGACTATAAGACGTGTTGGCAGTCTGCAGCTTTAAGTAAAATTAAATTTACAGGCAATCAACCTTAAAACCTTATATTTTTATAATGAAAATCCATTCAGTTACAACCAAGACAAAACACTGCCAAAGTGCCGATATATAATACAATGGTCAATGTTCAATGTCTCAAAATATATTTTCATTTTAACTATCTACTGAACACCTTTGTTGTTTTCATATTCTCCGTTTTGAAATGATCTAAGACACTGTACTAATCTTAGACAACTAGGTACTTTATTGAATTTAGCAGATACTTTAAAAACCTCAATCATTATGTTGCAGTTAGTGTTCTTTTTTATCTTCATTACAATAAAAATGACTACACAGAAATCAGCTCCTGTTTACAAGCTCTCATACCCTGATCACAAGAGTTTTGCTATGCACAAGGTTCTTAATGGTATCTCTGTACTCCGAGTACACCCCGATAACATTGAAGCCCATAAATATGCATTGGGTCAGCTTTCTTATGGAGTCCAACTCTTAAAGGCAGCATATTCCGTTACTGTCAACGCTCAAGAAACCCCCGAGCAGGTAGTCCCCGCTGCTTCGTCTCGTGGCCAAAAAAGGCGACATTCTACCATGGACCCCACTGATAATTTGGACCTTCTCGATGTTTGGAACAAAAAAAGACGCTTGTCTCCTCGTTCCATCAAGCGCAAGCAGCCAAAACAAGAAACTCAACTCCCAAGCACGGCTTTCGAGCCAAATCTTTAGAATAAAATCAGAAGAATAAAATAAATCGTTTTTTTTTTTTTTTTTTTTTTTTTTTTTTTTTTTCGTTTGTCTGTAGAATGCTTCTCTGTCTATTCACGTCTTTTATTGTATAAAGGTCTATTTTAAATAAAAACTTTCAACGACTGTTATATGCGGTTGCGACTTTTGTTTCCTTTTAGCACTGTACATTCTTTGCTTGCTTAAACTTCTTCAAATTCAATGTCGTCATCATCGTCATCGTCATCTTCCATATTTATCGACGTCTCTTGGACAGCATTACCGTCATCATTGTTGTTTGCTGGTTCTATTAATGTCTCCATAGTGAGGTCCTCTGCATTATGTGTTGCTGAAGGTGATTGAGGTGGAATGTCAGAATCAAAATCGCTACGATCATTTCTATTTGATAAAGCTTTCTGACTGTTTTCTTTTAAGACTGGTAAATCCTTCTCCCAGTTCTGTAGCTTTGTCAGGTATTTGTCGATTGTGCTTTTCTTAATGTCGATATCTTTTTTCAATAATCTATTGGACTTTTATGCAACGTCAATAATACGTTTGATAATGCCGTGTTATGATTCACCTCTTGAATAGATAGTTCTTTACTGCTTAGGGCTTTCAGACGAATTTCTTTTATTTGGTTTTCAAGGTTGAGAAAAGTTTTCTTTAATTGTTTAATATGGGTATCAACACCTAAATAATGGTTCATGAGCAACGTGCATTAATTATGAGGGTGATGGTTACTTTCAGCATCAGCCTCTTTTTGTTGGGGATCCGTCAATATGGATTCCAAACAAGCATCAAAAGTTTTCGATAAATGGTTCGTCAATTCTGTTAAGCTCATTTTATAAAAATTTCGTGTAAAAAAAAAAAAAGTTGCAAGCTTACCAAAGCTGGGTGGTGCCTATTTCGAGCATGTGACTTTTTCAAATGCCAACGTTGTGACCATTTCTGGCATTGGTCAAACAATCATCATAGTATAGTGCTGTACCATAAAGCCACATCTCCTCTTTTAATTAATGCTGCTTGTTGAGGTAAATAACGATTCACGAAACAAGAACATCTGTCCAAAGTAAGTTTTAAAGGATATAACTCGGTGGCGACGAAATAATACAATACATGCTTCCTGATCAAGAGAGGAAGACTTAACACCAAGAAAATAATGAGTAACTGGATTAATTGGAAGTGTAAACCTGCATTAACTCATTTGAGATCATTACTAACAAGGCAAAAGATAGCTATCAAGAATTTGCAACGCTATTTATAATCCTTGCGTTGATGCTGCCTCATATAAATGCGCTCATTTTGATTAATGGTTGAGAGTTTAAGGGATGCCATTTTCTCAAACACGGGTATTTAATTCATCTTGCAACAAGGATACTTGAGTCCACGTGGCTATTTGAAGCGCTTTAGTGGAAACAAAACATGAGCATTTAATGAGTGGAGTGTATTTATTACGTTGAAACATTTACATGGTTATCACCTTAATTCATGCACTTGACATAAGAAAAAGAGTCCACCGCATTAACATATATACACTACATATGAAATTGGTTCGATTGCATCTAAGGTTGCATTGACAGGGGCAAGGATACTTTATTCAAATATAAAGAATCTATAAAAAGCTTTTTATTGCACTATAAAATGTATACAACAACTTTTCCATTGTTTAAAAGTTTGTCAAAAAAAAAAGAAATCCCTGCATTACACTACTGTCAAACTCAGGTGATTTGACAACGAAACCCAAGTCACGAGATCAGTCGTAAGAACGCGTCAGCATTTCAATCTCAGACTGTTTTTTTTTTTTTTTCCATTCACAGTGGGTGGTATAAATACCCAATCCCTATTTTTTTTTTGTTTTCATCAAATTCAATAATTAAAAATGTGTATGCGTACTACTTGTGATAAATGCGGCAAATATACCTGGAAGGGTAAGAAATAACAATTTGTCATCAATTGACAACATTTCACTGACTTGACTAATACAGGTTGCGGTCAACACATCCAACAAGCTTTGGCTGGTTTGAAGGAAGAAGAAATCTGCAAGTGTAACGAAGAGAAGAAGGAAGAAAAGAAATAAAGCTCTCCACAATGTATAAAATAAAAGCCTTAATAAATAATATCTTTCTTGAATATAAATTGTATTTTTATATGATGAAAAGCAGGGAGGAGTGGTGGTGAATTTGTGTTTTTTTTTTTTATATATATATATAAACAAGTTTTTTTTTTCTTTTTTCTTTGAATTAAATCTAGTTAGAGTTGATACCAAGAAGAAGGTTGCTGCCACCTTGAGCGCTGCTTGGTAAATAAGTGACATTACGAGCTTGAGAAAGAGTTTGTGCAATATCTTTACTGGCTTCAATTCTACGGAAAGCAATGAAACTATAAGAGTTCCCGTCATATTTTAGTAAGCACTTGATCTTAGAAAAAACACTATAATTTATCTTTACCCTTCACCAGCCTTTGATAATGCTGTAGAGATCATTTCAGCAGCTTCTGAATCACCTTCAGCACGAATAATAGCAGCTTGCTTTTCTTGTTCAGCACGCTCAACAATGAATTTGGCACGTTCAGCTTCTTGTTGGGCAATTTGCTTTTGTTCAACGGCATTGGTGAATTCTTTACCGAAAGTCATATGTGTCTATACATAACTCATTAGTTATCCATATTTTAACCTTCCCCTCCAAACTCTAACTTACAATAGAAACATCTTCCAAGGCCAAGTTGAAGTCTCTAGCACGCTTATATAATTCTTCACGGATCTTTGCAGAGACAACTTCACGTTGAGTAATCAATTCAGAAGCATCGAATTGAGCAACAACAGCCTTCAATACTTCGTTACCAATAGAGGGCAAGACTCTTTCATCATAGTCAAGACCCAAGTTTTGATAGATAGAAGGCAAGCTTTTGATTTCAGGACGATGTAACACACGAAGAGTTAAAGAAACCATTTGCATATCTTTAGAACCGGTTGTGGTAGAGATATTACGAGGTTTGGTACGAACATCGAAAAGAACAGCCTTTTGAAGCCAAGGAACTAAAAAGTGAGTACCTTCACCAACAGAAGTGCCCTTTACACCTTGAATACGATCGAAAATGACAGCTCTGTAACCACCTTGGACTACAATAAAAAAAAGTGTTCATAATTGAACTTATAAAAAATGGCTGATTTTCACTTTACCATCATACATGGCGGATTGAACACCACCAACAGCAAGACCAACAGGGATAGCCCACTTTGCAACTGTTCCAAGAATTTGTGCCATGTTTAAATTATATAGAAATGTATGTGAGAAAAAATAAGAAAAAAAAAAAAAAAGCTGTGAAATATTTATTTGAAGGGGGGTTTGAAGCATGGGCTCAGCGAACTTTCCAACCAAAAAGATGTTGGAGCCAATCATCTTTTAGCTTTCGTGACTTTTCTTGAAATTTTAAGTCATTTTGAAATGCATTACAGCAGCCCTACAGTCATGGCACTTCATAGTCTTCATTGAATCTTTCCGATCATTCTTTTGTAAAAAGACAATACGTGTATCAATTCATTGTTTAACGTACATAATATGTGTCAGTGAGAATGAGCGCGTTAAAATATCGCTCTCATGCTCTATTTAAATATCATAGATAATAATACGGCCTACTACGTATACTCTAGGAAAAGAAACATCTACATTCACCTTTTAAGTAATTTATATGCTGATAAATGAGCTTCTCTGTCCTTCTCTGTGTAATAAATCGCTCTAATTTTTTTTCTTTTTGGCCTACCCAAATACTAAATTTTTACTTTCTACCAGTTTTATATATTTGGGGCACTACATTACAAGAATGGTTCATGTTCGTTCCAAGCTTTTACAAGCTGACAGTCTTCACCCGAAAATAGCCACTACAATTCAATTGGAAAACGATCCACCTGCATCTGATTGTCATCTTGATATTGTTTACATTTTACCTCCCAGTGTATTTGTCGATCCTTACCAACTCCACAATTTAGAACCGATTATTGGAAAAGCCATTGTATTTGGCGAGCATGATTTAGAATTACCACTCGAGAAAGTCAAAGAGAATCGTGGTAGTGTGGTGTTTTTACGTCAAAAAACACCTTCGTATGTCGAGTTACCCTTTCATCTTCGATACCAACAACCTTCCAATGAAAAAGACAAGCAACTCATACAGATAGAAGCACCTTTTGCAGGCTGGACCTGTGGTCCACGATCGTGGCCACCTATAGCAAACCCGTTGGTACCTCAAAATACAAACGACGACACGACTCAGTTTGTTCCATTGACGCATGATACAACACCTTTAACTTTGTATGTCCCTATAGGCAAAATACAAGAAGCAGGTATTGTGTCGATAGGTACATTTGCCACTGTAATTGTGTGTACGGTTTGGATTATGTATTCGATATTTGTGTCATTGAAAAAGAGAAAAAGAACGGAAGCTAAAGGGAAAAGAAGAAAGTCTGAATAATAATAAACATGTGTAGGCTACAGGAATGTGTTTTTTAAGGACGATTTCTATTTGTTATTATCTTTGAAAATGGTGCTCAGGCAAGATTTTGATCTATAAATCAGCCTTGAGGGCACATCTCACAGAGTTGGGTTAGTGAGAACAGTATAATAAGCCTTAAACAGAAGTTGTGTATGCTTACAGATAGACGCTCACTTTCTCTTTCAAGTTGGTCTATAGATTCACTGATAATGTTTCTGAGGCTTGCTTATTTACGATTCAGAGCAAAAGTGTGTTCTAACGATATACGCGTCAAATAAATGACAGAAATGAAAATTATTCTTTTTCTGTACCTGAAAATAGAAAAAAAAAAAAAAACATTTATCCCGTTACTACGACAGAGAGACAGAAACATCCGTAGTTATGGAGATGACGCATGCATTAATATGCGTCTCTAGACAGCGTCCTGGGTTAATAACACTAATATTAGATCCAGATTCAAATGCCATCTAGTCAACTATTATGACGATCCATCAAATATATTTACATATGTAGAAGAAATTGAAACGCGCGGAAATCGGTTAAACAATGTATGTGCTTAGCAGGTACCTTTTTCAATCGAATGCTACGTGGCGGCGTTATTTTATCACCTAATGATGATGACATTTCTTAGAAGTAACTTGCCAAATTTGACACACGTGTTCAATCATTTGTGCAGATTTTTTTTTTTTTTTGCAAATGCATTTCCTCAGCATCAAATATTCTGTACACTTATGTTTCAATAATAGACTAGCATTGCACTATTGACTTGTTTACTGACTTTGATTAAATATATAAAGCTATAAGATGAAAGATAGATAATCAACTTTATCACATGACAGTTGGATACTTCTTTTTCGATTCAACTTTAAAAAGGAGTATGAACTCTCCAGTTATTACCATCATAAGCAACAGAATGATCGAATGACGTTTTATTAGGACACTTTCCTTTATTAAAGAAACACTGCGGAAATACATGCAATAAGTCATATATTATACAGCTATGTCACAAGGAGCGATGTATAAAATGACAAATCAAAAAAGAAGGTGACAAGTGACAAGCTGAGGAGTATATTATATAATGAATTTATCCAGGTAACTAATAGTGATAAGGATTTTTGATTATTGAATATGTAAAATGTAATTTAAAGGTTAAACAATATTGAACGTTTTTTCGATTTGAAACACATGCATTGAAAAGTTTCATTTTATTCTTTCCCAAAGTCAAACTAATCACCGTATTCGCTGATTAGTAATTCGACATATAGACTGAGCAGGGCTTGGATTATGTTATGATGAGGAGTAGTGGTGAATCTTGTCATTTAGTAACTTGAAATTGGATAGAATGTCATTATGAGTTACATCATAATAAACATTGATGCTTTATTACGGCAATAGATCTGACAGCGAAGAGTAAATTTGTTACACGTAAATCAAAACAATAAGATACAATAGCTAAAGATTATACAAAATAACTTGTCTGTCTATGCCAGTCTCTTGTGTATAAAACTATATGAAACGAACAGATGATATGATGGCTTATTCCTATTATGGACCCTCATGATTGTATAACTATAACCATATTGAAACACTTTGTTACAGTGAAAAATACAATAGTATATATAGTCTGCGTCATGCGGCGATGCATGCTTAGGTCTCTGCGGAGAAAAAGAAAGTAAGTAGCAATAACAGCCTATTTTTTTGCCATGACAACGCGATTATAAATTCACCCCTTTAAAACACTTTTTTCTCTTCCTTTTCTTCTTTTCTTTCTATATGACTGAAATTTCATTTATTCATGAATTGTTGCCTAGAAAAACAACAACGCCTGTCAAGTTACACGGTGATTCAGAAAGAAAACCAATAAACACGCCAAATGAACTTCGATTTAGAATGGAGCCTACTTGCAGTGTTGATGAGGACAAACAAGAGGCATTATCAAGACCAGATTGGCCACATTCTATTGATCCTTGGTGGAAACCGATCGATCGCTTTGAGAAACCTCCTTATTCTTACGCTACTCTTATTGCTCATGCGCTTTTATCAAGCAAAGACGGTCGTCTGACTCTGAGTGACATATACAAATGGATATCAGAAACATACCCTTATTATCAACTTGGAGAGAAAAGTTGGCAGGTACTAATATAATCATTTTTTTATGCAATTATTAGTAGTTGACAGTCATTACTATATAGAATTCCATTCGTCATAATTTATCCGTATATAAAGATTGGTTTCGAAGGGTGGATCGACACCCTACTCGCTCACAACCTGGTAAAGGCGGCTATTGGCAGGTTGAAATGCATATGGAAAAGATGTTTATAGACAATCTAAATCAAATGAGTGGACATGCTAGAATATTAATGTCAAATACAAAGACTAATAGCACAACAGAAAATGTATTTAACCTCAGAGACAAGAACATTTTAGTGATGCGCCCAGAAGATTTTAAAAAACAAGTTAAAAAAAAAGAAACTTCGACTGCTTCTACTAGAATACGATTCAAAAAGCCCTACAATAATCCAGTGCGGTCATTAGATAAAAAAAGGAAAAAGCAAAACCCACAAGATACTGCTAAACCTTCACCAACGACTGTTCCACAACAAGACAATAATAGTAGCTTTCTATCTGATTCTACTACTATTGATAATGAATCTTATTTTATGTACGATGAGAATATGCTTTTTAATGATTTCACCTATTTATTGGACAATAATGATACAACACTACCAGAGCAAAATTCATCAGTAACCAAGGTGATTGATTTACAATCAGACTTTATGGAAAAGAACCTTCATTTTTCAACAACAAATTTCTCTATTAGCGAGTTTACAGACCCATCTAGCAAATACTTTATTCCCGACTTTGAAACGTACCAAGTAAACCAATATGTAGATCCAGCCCTAATAACTATAGAACAAGATACTGTCAATGAATACTGCTGGTTTGATAACACTATGAATATAAACATCATTTAATTTATTAGATATATATATATGCCCTTTTGTCACATGATTAGTCATAAAATAACTTTAATTCTTAAAGAATACTTTATAATTTATTTATATACTTGAAAATGACCACTTTGTAACATTTCAGTTCTATTTAAATAATGGGGGGAACCCTCTTTTGAGAAAATAGGAGGGTGTAAAAAGATGCCAAAGTAATGCCATAGAGGAGAGATTCTCTAGAAAGGGAGATTCTACTCGAGTTTTTGTTTTCCCAGAAAGATGTTAACAGTGCGACTAACAGAAGGGCGAGGTTTGCAGAGGGCCCTTTCAGCGTGGCGCGGAAAACTGAGTATCCTTTGTCACTGTTTGGAACAAAATGCCACAGAGATAGCTGTCTACATATGGATTAACTGGTGTAGTAAATCAAAGTAAACCAAAAGGAGAATGAATAGTCATTCTAGATGACTACAAAGTCTGGCTTATCCGTGGGGAATGGTAGTGTTTGACGATTAGAAAGCTTGATATGGGTTTACGATGCAAAAAGCCAGCAGTTTGTACTGTTTGCGCTTATTTGTAGTTCAATATACAGAGTTATTAATTTCCTAAAAACGTCATTGAAGAGCAGAGAAGTCGTGTTAAGTTGCAAACATATGTTTGCCGTCGTCTCAGAGACATGCCAAATGACAAATTTTACAATTCACATATAACCAGTATCAAACTTTACTGCAACAAACACGTTTATTTGATCGATATTAGCATACTTTGAAACAAAAGCTTAGCGCCTTACCAGTATCAAAATGTAAGAAACCCAAATATTCTGCTTGTGTTATTGCTTTAGTATTTTAATGTAGTAAAGCCATCAGTACACATTCTCAGTCTTCTAAGAGTATTACACGTTTTTTTTTTTATGATAAATCCATAAAAAGAAGGTAATTTTTCATCATTTGCCCAAAAAGTGTAAATACAATCATCCACGTTTTCTATTCAGGAACCAATAAAGTTTAACCTTCATGCAATGTTGATGATTGGCCAAAATTATAAGAAAGATTTTAGACTCTCTTCCGTAACCCTGGACTTTTAAAAAATGAACACGTTTTCGCTTTTCAATTTAAAATACGTTAAAAATTGTTTTACAACAAAAATGGTCGAATGAGCACATAGCATTTTTCATCTGCTTAATTGCCCTAACCAGTTCGAAGAGAAAAAAGTATATAAAAAACCCTTCCAACAGACAAAAGGGAAAATGAAGAAAGAATCAAGGTTAAAGGTTAAAAAAGAGAATTCAGAAACTGTATAGGAGTGTTAACACTTTTGAGAGAGCAACCATTTTGTGAAAGCAGTACCGATATCGGGGGAGGGCGGTTCAGGGGAAAGCTGATCATGGAAAAAAAAGTCCATTTCATGAAGGGTTCGGCAAATCATTGGCCAGCGAATTGTCCAAGGAGAGGCAGTATTTGAATTTGGCAGACGCTTTGTTAGAAGGCGATTCAGTAAGAAAGAGAGAGAATCGTCATCCGTTTGTGGCATTTGTAAGCGAGCATGCATATGGAGACAAGCAATAGCATGAGCACGGGTAAAGTTTTCAGTTGGATGGTATATACAGGGTCTAGGTATGCCACCTGGTAGCCATCCTAATCGCCAGCGAAGAACTCGACTACGTTCTGTACGAGCCATTGGTAACCAGAGAAGGGGATCCAGAAAAATTGAAGGACGGCAAGCAGCAATTAATTTCGTATTTGGTTAATTGCAGCGGCCTTCGTGGGCCTTTTGAAGGAAGTCGTATTGTAGCCTTTTGAATTTATTTCTAGTGAGATTTTCAAGGATAGGGACACAATTTTGCCAAAGAGGATTAGTAGTTAGCTTGTACCATTGTGAGTGGCTTGCTGATGTTTTCAGGTGTGGGAGCAGCATGGAAAGCAAGGTATCATCAGGGAGTTCCACGGAATGTACTAAGTACTTTACTTGTAGAATGATTGGCCGGTTTTTCATGGAGGGTTGGCGAGTCATATGCAGCATAACTTTAGTGGAAGATCGAGGGGAAGCACCAAATATACGGCGAACACAGTCGTTTTGGCAAGATTCAAGTTTTTTCAAGTGACTACCGTTGAGAGGAGCAATCGCTAGGCCGTATTCCATTTGAGATCCGAACATTTGCGTGTAAAAGCAGACAGAAAGTAGTTTTTTGAAAGCCTTTGGAATGGACCCCAAGAGAGGACATGAGGTTCATAGATGAACGGGCTTTATCAGTGTTGTGTTGGACGAGAGCAGCAGTGTCAAAGTAGCCACCAGCTTTAATTGGAATGCCAAGGTATGAGAAAGAGGGGGTACGCGGCAGAACTATCTCATAGAGAGAATAAGGATGGTCATCAGTGGGTGGTGCAACAACGACGCATTTGGAGGGGCTCCATCGGTACCCTAAATCGTAGCTATGGCGTTCGCAACGTTGTAGTAGAGTCTGCATGTGAGTTGCTAGGCCAATCAGAACGACATCATCGGCATATAATAGGGATGTAATTCTGGGAGCCATTTCTGTGATGTCGTTAAAGTCATTGGGATCAATAGGTTGCGATCTAAGGACAACAGTACTCTTATCAAGGCAATAGTATCATTGATTTTTTTCTTAGTGATATAGAATTTGAGTCCCCAACGATGACCATTCGAGATGATTTATCCCTTAGCTCTAATCATAAATTTATGACACTCCATTTCAACTCACCTAGATCAATATCGGACTACCAGCCGTCATCGCACCCCCAGCGTCAACGGTGGAAATTGTCTATACTAGATGCCACCAGTCAAGCTACCCCCGATGTGCATCGTCCTCCTCTCAATTCAGCCAACTACAATGCCACAACTAACTCCAGTCCCTCCGATAGCTACAACGACGAACTTGACTATGAAGCCACCCCAAACACCATTGATATCCATCCTGATGTCGACGATGTCTGTCCCTCTGATACACTTCCGCTCATTTCGTTCCCCCCCCCAGTCTCATCCTCTGACGAATCCACAGCCACGTCCACCTCACAATTGTCATTATCATTACAAGCACCATATGGAGCTCCGTTTATCGTGGATCATGTAGACATCTCTGAAAGGTTTTATCGATTACAGCAATATGTCTTTGATTTTGTGAAAACCAACAACTTGACAGTGGAATCTGGCTCTCATCTTATCTTTTCGTTGTCATCAATTCTTCTGCTGCAAAACAACAATCGACTTAACCATGCCATGGTTCCCTTTTTTTCTTTTTGGAGACAAACTCTACAGCAAAATCCGCAAGCACAACCTTGGCGAATGGAACATCACTCTCAAATTCCCTGGAAATGTCTTGCTGGAATCTACCATCATTGCATAGAACCTGTATGACGAAACCACCGATCGAATTAATGCGTGTGCTTCACTACTTCTCCTGACAAACACCATTGATGATCCTATCGACAAAAGGCTACTGGTCTCTGCATCGCAGCTCTTACAGCTCCTCCCTGTTGATGCAACAAATATTGAAATATCTGAAACAACATTCATCACAAGGTACATCTTACCAGCACTGCAGCCCTTGTTTGACAATCAGGAAAGAAATATACGCTTCAAATCCTCATCCACTGACCTTGCCGACAATCAAAAACGATCACCTGGTTTTAATCGCTGCCCTGAGTGCATCATCACCATTTTTCAACACCAAACGGACGACGGCGCATATTTAGGACTCGATGAAGTGAAGCGACAATCAATAGCTGGTAATCATCATTTGGTAAATTGGGACCTTCTGCTACTGGTTGTATTTGGTAAAAATGCGACCGATGAGAACAAGTTATCCGGCAATTTGGCGATACATGTTGTTGGTGAGTTTCGTGACGGCAAAAATGTACGAGTTGTATTGATTGTAATTCTAACTGTATTCTATTTTCTAGGTCCGTACATCACCTTTTATTTGATCAAACTATATGCTGATGGATTGTATATCATGACTGAATTGGCCCGCCTTGAAAATTTGAGCAAGCCTGACAACAACAATGATGATATCTCTTCTTGCCGCCGTGATTTCAACTGATGTTATGTTTGTATTGGATAAAAAGAAGGATAGGAAACGAAAAAATACCACTGGACACTATGCTTCCAAATGAAAAAATAAAGACTGTATTTTTTTTTTTTTTTTTTTGGATTGACCTTTATGGTGGGATTAGGGAATGATGGTGATGCGATAGGGTAAGGGGCTGTTAGAATTAGGGATGATACTACAATGGTGGTGACGATGATGATGACTATACAGGGCGATACCATGTTATTGGATCTACATACTATGGGAAAAACGATAATGATATTTGGTTTATTGCTAACTTTTGTATGTTGATGGGCTCAGTCCTTGGAATATGGTCAAGTCAGTGGATTACATTACTCTTTTGATCCCGCTTTGATGATTGTCCCAATGGAAACTCTATTTAGTGTAGTTTACCTTGCCACTTACCCTTAGTTCAGATGATTTGATTTGGTTCTCTCTAACTACCCCACCCCCTTTTTCTTCCCGTTATTCATAACTTTTTAGTTTGTGTAATGTGAGTTTCTTAGCATCTTTTTATTATATTCTCGATCACTACCTTAAAAGCTCTATCTCACCTATTATTGGTTTTCTCTGTCTAATATGACACAAGGTTAACGTTACTTGATCTTCAGAATCAAATTTTGCGATTATTTTCTTAACTTGCTGCTGCCCAACAAGAAATCCAAAACCTCAAAAAATTAATCACTCAAAACCCCACCACAACCCCTGCCCCTGAGCCAGCTTCGCTACCACCAACTCCCTTAACATCCTCCACCGATGAACCAGACCCTTCCGCATCTGAGTCCTCTTCCCTTCCTCCTTGGCGTGATCCCAAAAAAACTCGTAAGATCAAACACCCCCCCCCGGCTGAAAGTGCTGCTCGTAAACTCGGCAGAGCGGAAGCCTCTGCTCGCTTTTTCCAACCCCCCTCCACCAACCAAGTTTTTACTTTCGTATACTACCACACCAAAATCCACCTTCCCCCAGGAACCCTCCGCACTCACCTAAAACGTCTCGGTGTCAACAATGGCCGCGTTTTAGACATTGACTATCCCTCTTCCAACATAGTTGCCTTCTTAGTTCACTTGGATTTCTTACAAGAATTTCGTACCCATTTGAAATCTCACTCTATCTCTGAAGCAATTGATTTCAACCCCTATATAGGAGAATACCTCTGCCACCCGCAATTCCAAACAATATCCGAAAGGGACAAAGACGATGTCGCCTTCCGAATCCAACTCAATCGTGTTGAGCGAATTATCCTCAAGCTTCGCCCCTCTGTCCCTTACGCAGTTGCTGCCTATTTCCACGAAATAGGTGATATCACTCCCCCTTTCTGGCAAAAGCTCAAACAGAACCAGGCCACTACAAAAGCACCTTCCCGTCTCTCGCCTCTATGGTGTTAAAATAATTTTTTTCCTCTTCTTTTACATTTTCCTCTTTTCTCGTAAGAGGTTTTTTTTTTTTTTTTTTGTCTTTCTTCAACGAGAACTGGCCAGGGCAAGGAAGCATTCAATGCTATGTGCTCAATTGGTCATTTATAAATTTTCCATTTATAAAAAAAAATAAAATATTCTTTTTAAAAGTACATTAAAACTACGGCTGTCGGTATACGTTATAAGGGTAAAGAAAAAATGAAGTTTACGTAATAGTTTTTATGTAATAAAAGTCCTTTACTTGGTGATTTTTGTTAATTTTAGAAGTAAAAAAGTCTACAATAAAAAAAAAAGAAGGTTCATCCCTTCCTCGTGGTGAATTTACGGCGGAGTTTATTTAAAATTAACCACATCACTCACCCCCCTCCCACCCCACCCTTAATGCATTTTTTCCCTCTTAAAAACATACAAATGACAGATTATCCTCCACAATTAGAAGAAAGAAGAGCCTCAGTGATTGATACAACAAGAACCTTATATCCCATCTCTTTCCGTCATCCCTTTCAAACAGATGTTACTTCTTCCAGTGTTCACTCTAGCCCTTCTAATTCCCGCAGAGGGTCATTAACAGATTCGTTCGTTCACAATAATGCTAATAATAGTGTTACACCTTATCGTAATTCACTATTATCTTCTACACCTCCTTCATCTCCTTCATCAAGAAGATCTTCTATGGTAGCTACACCTGAAAACGGTGTACAATTACCAATTCCACCACCTTTTGTTACTGCTCAACCATCTTGGAGAAGAGAGTCATTGCCTTCTATTTCACACTTGACAATAGGCAACAGATATTCACATATTGTTGATAATCATCGACGTCACTCTTATGCTGAAACGGAAAGTAATAAATTAAATCAGGTTGAAGAAGAAGACTCAGCAGTACTTGTCGAAGGCACTCATAGTAGAAGAGGCAGTAGCGTTACTACGACAACCACTAGAAGAGATTCACAGTCAACGCCTTATAGTCGATCACCTGAGTTGCGCATCAGTCATAAATTGGCTGAACGTAAAAGAAGAAAGGAAATGAAAGATTTGTTTGATGATTTAAGAGATATTTTGCCTTTAGAAAAAGGCATGAAAGCCTCGAAATGGGAAATTCTAAGTAAAGGTAAAAAAACAACGTGCTCTTTTTTAGTCGATTTATTTACATGACAAAAATTAGCCCTTGAATATATTCGTTTACTGCGTCAAAGGGAAATCATTATGGAGAACGAAAAAGCAGCACTACTTAATGAATTGAAAGCTCTAAGACGATAACATATCATAAAATAATAACAAACAATCCTATTACTTATTTAATACCTTCCTCCCTCCCCCTTTTTTGTAGCATAACTCTATTTACACTCTATTTTACACCCCACGCACGCACACAAATACTCAAAAAGATTATTTTTTATTTATTTATTTATAATAATAAAAAAATTACCACTTATCATTTATATATATTTACGTACCGCCCCCTCCCATTTATAATCATGCAAAAAAAAAAAAAAAAAAAAAAAAAAAAAAAAAAACAAACAACCCAAAACTTTTACTATAATAACTATTTATTTTTTAAGATGAGATGATATTATTTCTATATGCTGAATTATATGTTTGTAATTTAGTAAGGTGGTTTAGCTACTGCACGATAACGATCAGGGCCGCAGATACATTGGAAGCAGTAGCTGATCGAAGAAAGCAGTAACGCCACAAAAGCGCCTAATGTCATATACATGGAAGGACCCACGTACCCATGTACCGAAGTATTAGCTGCTTCGGCTGTATTCACACCTCGAATAGAAATGACCAATAGTATAATAAAGACCACCATTTGAACAGTAAAGGCAGCAAAGGTCATTAAAGAAGCACAGAAATCGGAACCACGACTGAAATTGCTCCAAGAAGTAATCAAAAGAGCGAGAAAAGTGAAACCGAGAGCAATCCAATATAGAATAAAACTAGCGAGGAAAACACGATCAAGGCCATCTATTCCATCGAGATATCGACCAGCACTACCTGCATTTGTCCAGTCAAAGGCAGGCGTAGGTTGACTACACATTTGTACACCTGCAGAGGCTGTACCCTGACAATAGCTCCATAATCCTGCAATAAAGAATGTGCCGTCTGTTTCGAGTTTGGCAAAATATAAATCTCGTAAGAAGGGCTTATCATATGTTGTGCCTATCAGGGAAAATATTTGAAGCACAAGAGCAGCAAATGTTAAAAAGTTGGCTAAATTTCCAAAGAATGCCATTTTGTTGATAAAGAAAAGAAAAATAAACAATTATTGTTGTTGTATGTTAGGGAAAATGCTGATTTATATATATTTTTTTTTTTTTTTTTGACAGAAAAATGAGTGATACAAAGACTAAAAGAAATAACATTCCCTTGGCATTGAAAAGCGCTAAGTAAAGTGAATAGATCATCTAAAATTGCGCCACACACACCCATTTCTAAGAGTTTGTTATAACAAAAATAAACAACAAGACATTCTTCCTTACAATTGCACATCTTCTTTATTTGATTTTGCCAAGAAGAAAAAAAGGACTACATATATATACAATACAAACTAAGCCTTATTTTTACCATATTTAACTGTGGATGATTCAAGTCCTCTCACCTGTGACACGGCGGTGAAAAGTATCTAAAACAAGCTGTTTGTACATCTTTGCTGTAAACAATGGCATACATGTATACTTTACTGATTATCTTCATGTCAAGTTGGGTACGTAGCATTATTGTACGTGAAAACTTTCTGTCTTCTGGCCATCTAAATGTCATTGTATAATAGATACAAATTTCTATCATTTTTAAGATCAGAAATAAAACTGGGTGATGCCTTTAGCGATAGTACAATCGCCGCTTTAGATGAATTTGTTATCAATATTTCCGTTGATCGGTGCACAGGTATAGTCGACTCAAAAACTACTATAGCAGTGTCAGGGGTAAATTAAAATAGAAGTCTTTCCTGGAGGGCTTATTAAGAGCTATGGAGGTATAATAATGTCTCTGACATAGCAGACAATAATTTTCTTTACGAAAAAACAACCTGCCAAAAGGAGAAATTCATGGTTTTCCTTTTTGATAAACATTGCCTAACCTTATTTAGGTCTACGTTTTCGCGACAATTTCTTGTTCTCATGAGCCTTCGTGAACATCTAATTGCTTTTACCGTGTGTACGTTTAAAGATTCACAACTTTTCTCTCTGAATGATGGACATGAGTCGCACAAGAATAAGAACTTTCGCGCATAGCCGTATACATGTTACATGTGCCTCATTAACTGGCCAGAGAAGCTTGTGTTTTTTTCTTTGAAAGTATTCGGTAACTGTATTGTTATACATGTCACGTTTAATAATAAGCAAGGTCTGAGAACTACCACGAAATTTCCAAAACTATTATAAAAAAAAAGTGTTATGAACGGTGAATCTCTCAAGAAGTGCGTAAACAATATTAGAAAAATGAGAATAAAATACGATGCCGAAGAAAGAAAACGAATCCTACAAAGACGATTTCTGCTGTCTATAGTTTTCCCGCCAAATAGCAACTACTGCCACTTGGTGACCATGGTATGATGAAGGTCGCTAGTATGCTCAACCCACCTAACCCAAACTTCCTTCGGTCTGCATCCCTTACTACTCTTAACACGATAAGAAGGTATAATCCTGGAACCATAGACATGTTCAAGTACATACGCATATTCATGTGTAAATTTAAGGTTTCGTTTGTTTTGCTTCCTGATGATCCTTATAAAGACTTTTTTAGGGGCGTTGACTCAAACTTTAGAGATATACAATACTTTTCATCCCTAGGTATGATGATATTCATATGCTGCTAGTATTGTGGCTGTTAGTGCATGTAAGGCTGTGGTTAGGGCTTCTTTTTTCATAAAACTTCATTTGATGGCGCCTTGTACATAAATATAATAGAAACTGTAGAGCATAGGACAACTTCATTGTTCAACATTTACTACATGCTGGGTAATGAGAAGCTAGTAAGCATAACAAGTGTATTCGATTCTGCTTCTTTACTGTTGGATATGATGCTGTTCAATATCAATTAACAGTTTTTGTCCTCTTCTCACAAAAATACTTGGTAAAAGATTTCCTGATTTTCTGCGTGAACTTGCTACCTTCTTATGACGATGGTAACCTTTCAATGTACATGAATACGTGCCATAACTGAAATTTTTTTTTAAAAAGTTGTACCCGTTTAGACAGCAACAGAGAAAATTTGCCTACTATGGAATCTTTTTCTAAAATATGTTGATGTCTTATTTTGCTTGATGAGAGAAAAAAAAAAACTTGAAGATTCCAGTGGTATTGGAACGTGAGGTAAATCACAACTCATGAAGGAATTCGAAACTGTCCAAGTGCTCTCAGACGCCACTAGGACAATAATATTATTTTATAGTCTACAATGGAAAGGAAGTCTGAAGACAGAAAAAGGCATCAGCTGCAATACAACTCCAAGTGGGTTAAAGTTGCATTAGATCAATGCTGATAATTAAGGCACGAGGAAATATTTAAACTCAACACGTATTATGCAAAAAGAACTTTTTTCAAAAGGAAATTTTTCATTTTTATTCATTTTTTAAAAACCCCGGTTGCTTTGCTATGAGTCTATGAGTATGTTCTGACCGAAGCCTAGAACTGCTCTACCCGTCTTGCGCGACATTGACCGAGGAATTAAGGCACCTTAGACTACAAACCCATTTCGCTACTGTTTTCCCCTTAGTGCCACGATCCGTTTATATCCCACAATCCCCTCAGATCCCAACCAGTAGTTACTTTGAAATTTGCAGAATGGAAGCCCTGAAAAGAAGGAAGTAGTCTGCCCCTAAGACTGTGCGTCCACAGACCAGAGACCCCCTTAGGCTAAAGAAAAAAAAAAAAAAAAAAACTCAGGACAAAAAAGAGGCTCTTTATATACTTTATTTTTGATTAAGTGACTGCAGAAATTTTTTGGGACTTTCATTTTTGGGACTACTACTTTTTTTGGGCTTATAATTAATTGGTTTGTTTACAATAGGGAGTGAAAATAAACAAAAAGTAAACAATACTTTATTGATAAGAGAAGTATACAATGTATGCTGATTTGGTACCACACTGGTTTATGTTTTTTTTAAGCGGAGGCTGTGTCCTACCTAATAGCATTTGCTATATTTCAATGTCATTTAGTTACTCAGCTATAGAAAAAAAATCAGAAAGCTTGCAAAGTGAATAGACATTGTATCTAAATGCGTCTTTCACCGTTTAATAAAATCCCAAGTCACTCCTTATTTATATGTAAATAAAAAGGTATTCACGCCATATTAAAGGTGTAACAAGTAGATCGTATGGCTAATTTGTCTCATTTCGCTTTCCCCTAACGTCTCTTATAGCTTCTATGACTTGACAATAATATGAAAAAGTTATTTTTATCAGTGCATAATAGATAAAGCTTCTTTATGGCAGCTAACATAGACGAATTATGCACGCAAAAAGGCTACAGGTTTAATTTATTACTGTGCCTCTCAAAAAAAAAAGTGTCTTTTGTGGTCCTTGTTCCCAATTACTTTAAACACTTGATCTCTTATCCAAACATTCTGCCCTTGGTTTAGCTGTTATAAAACACTACTTTTAGTTAATAGAAATACCTTATATCCCGGCTTCTTCGTAAATATTGCTCCTAATAATACGCCTTTACAATAATATAGTTATCACAAATGAAGTCAAAGGGATAAAAGAAGACTCTTTCTTTAGACCTGTATACAAAAACTTCAGAGATAATAATTCAGTCAACTCCACTTAGTGTACCACAATTACATAAACCCTCTCACGCTAGGATTTCATGTGATTTAAAGAAAAGGACTCTTATTAAACTATTAGTACTGAAATCTTGTAAGGTGGTAGTATATAGAAAAAACTTTAGAATATTCATGATAAAACTGGTTGGTAGTACTTTGACTAGCGAGGAATTTATTTCCAGGGTTTTTCTATCCTGCTTGGATATTTTTTTTTATCATAATAATCAAATGTGCCAGGATGATTGTCTACTTACAGGCGTCATAATATCTTCCTAGTCCATACTGGGAAGGTGTCTCACAAGACGAGCAGCAACGCGTCCTTTATGGAAGTGCCTATATTTGGATGATGCTATGTATTTTCGTTAGATAGAAAACTTTTGGTTTTTTATATTTCTTCGCTGCTCTACTAGAAACTATCTTTTGGAGATTCTCGCTCTTCACAAGTTTTAGTGCCGTTTTTAATAGCGTGTTGGTTATCAGTAGTTTATTTGCCGACCGGATTGCAGGGAACGTATGGTGTGAGCTAAAAAATGCATTTCCACCACACTATTTTTCCTGCTTTTTATATTTCGAAGCAACTGAGCTTTGATAATGCTGTAAAAGAGAAAAGTATCCCCAACGAAATCTAAATAGATATACTAAAGCCCACATTTTGGTTCTAAACGGCTCAGTGGTTGGTAGAATCTACCATTTTGCCAAATCTAGCAGAGGGTGCCGATAGCAATAGCTCAGTTTTTAGTCAGTTTAATTCCTCTTGAAATTACTTGTTCTCTAAGATTTCAGATGTATACTTTTTATTAAGTGATAGTCACTGTAATGACATTGTAATTGATTTGGTGAGTGCACCATACTGAATTTGGAAGTGTCCCAATACAAAATAAGATTAAGGTTATGATTTCAAGTACTACATCACCCATAGTTACAGCTATCTTGATGCTTTTCTAGAAACCGAGTACTTGGTGAACTCCCAAACAATGGGAATTACGCTATTATCTAATTTTCTGGGAGAATACATAGCCTTATTGAGAACACATATTCTTTTGCTAAATTATGTAAATTTACTAGACTTAAAATAATCAAGTTGAACTGCCTACTATAACGTCAGTTGTTGCTTATTTAGAAAAGGCTGATCCAAGTCGATCATATGAGAAAGAAACGCTATATTGTATAAAAAAAAACTCGTCATATATACTCAACTATTATTACTCTTTTTCTTTTCTTTAAGCTACTCTAGAATTATGGGAAACAGCATAAGCTCAAATTCAAAAAGACAATTCACAAAGCCTCGTAAAACCACGATGTCAAAGAAAAGGTATTATTTTTCTTTTTAGAGTTAACAAAGCCCACTCATGCTTGAAAAGTAGATTTTCTTTGCCCTCTCAAAAACGTAAGCTAACTCCAACTAAGAAAATGACATTGCCTTCTCCCAAGAAGAATCGTAATACCAAATTCGCAATCCCTTCTCAAAAAAAGTCCAATTCGCTTTCTTTAGGCAAAAAGAAAAGGGGCAGTAATGGCTTCAAATTAGGCAAATCTTCAAAAAACAGTATCTTCTAATGAACGTAATAAAAACGAGTTGGCTGCTCTTTAGTTTATTTGATCGCTATATCTATTTTTGTTTGTTTGTTTATAAGACGACTTTGATAGGGACACTGTCCACAAAACTGAGTCTCCGATTGATACGATGTACTGCAATTAGATCGGACGTTTTACCTTCTGGGCTAAGTGCTGTTTGGGGTACAATAAAGTAGAAAGATGCTCCATCACTTGGTATGGGGCCACCTCCTAGCGACTTGCCACGGTCCTCATTAAAGAATATGTTGACTGTTTCGCCCAGTTGTCCGCCACTGAATTTCTGCTATGAAATGAGAATGTGTTGCGATGAATTATATATGTGCGAAACTTACAACTTCTACCGGTTGTCCGACTTTCCACACAGTTCCGCTTGGTGGATAAATCGCTATAATTCGTTAGTCGGTTATGTTCGCTACATTCGTTGATAATGTAATACCTTTTGCGCTCAATGAAGATACAAAAAGACATAAAAACATAAAAACACTCTTCATTTCGTGCTAAAGTAAAAATGTACAATTGTGTTGAACTCTTTGATAGTTTTGTCAAGTAGCAGAAAATAACTGTTTTACAGCGCTTAAGACACGATATACAAACAAAAGAAGAAGAAAAATAACCTGACAAACAATCGGGAAGAATTATCTTCTAGTAGAGTTCACGCTTTGTGAGTTACATTCCGATGAATTTTGGTACAATTGTATTCGTAAATTATCTGTTAGATCAATAGGTTTCTAGCGCCAATAAGCGTTAAAATACAATGTAAGGAAAAGTCTATATTAGCAAGGTAGTAGACCTTTCTGTTTTGAAAAGCTATACATCTTACCAAGTTAGACAAAAGAAAGCAGTTTTAGCTACAAATGCTAAGAGATTTTTCTCATATAAACGTGTAGTATTACATGTCCCTCAGTCCTGGATGTCCTCTGAGTTGAAAATAAAAACTTCTAGTGTATACCTCTTCCCTTACTGTTAAGGAATATTGTCAAATATAGAATACATATGATGTGGTGTTTCTACTTTGAATGAGAAAGGAGTATCGTATATACTCTTCAAATAATAGGTTGGCTGTCTTTTAAAGAAGGATAGCCAATTCATTCTTCTATTCGCCAATTTAACGCATGATTTCTGTGATGATGATGTCAACGCTTTGAGAATGGGGTGCATGAAAATGCTCAAGATTTTTTTTTGAATTGGGAGGACGAAAATAACCCCCCCCCAGGTTTTTTCTCCACATTTTAAATTTCTTTTTCACCGATTGTAAAACACATTTTCACACCCCACTCTTCCCTTTTTTTTTTTTTTTTACGTTAAACCATGTTGGCTACTCGTTCCATCTTGAAGACTGTTGCTCAAAGTAAATAGTTAAAACAACAGTAACATGGAATTCAAGCTTATTCTCTCTCTTTTTTTTTTTTTTTTTTTTTTTTTTTTTTTACTTAGATCCTTCTGTGTTAAGAAACACTCTTGCTTCTCCCTCTGTTTACGGTGTTAGGTAAATAATAACGGCAACAGAATCCATGTATTTTTTGAAGACTCATTTGGATAATGATAGACATTTTAATGCTACACGTAAGGCTCAAGAACAATGCGCCGCTGCCGAATCTGAACTTTTACGTCAACAACGTAAGCTTCGTCCTGTTTCTCCTGAATTAGCCATTTACCAACCTCAAATTACTTGGTACTTGTCTGGCCTTCACAGAATTACTGGTGCTGCCCTTGGTGGTGGTAAGTTGTATAAGAAAATAAAGACAACTTTTTTTTTATCTAATCATTTTTGCTTTTTATGGTAGCTTTTTACTTGGGTGCCATGGCCTATGTCGCTCTTCCCGCAGCTGGTGTCTCTGTTGACACTGCTTCTATCATTTCTTCTTTTGCTGCTCTTCCTGTTGCCGCCAAGTTTGCTGCCAAGGCTACTATTGCTGCTCCCTTTGTTTTCCACTCTCTTAACGGTGTTAGACATTTAGTAAGTTGTGTGATTTTTATATACTAAGAATTGTGATTTACTGATTTTATTCTTTAGGCTTGGGATGCTAAGAAGTTCATTGATATCAAGGGCGTTTACAAGACTGGTTACGCTGTTCTTGCCGGTACCGCTGTTGGTACTTTGTATTTGGCCTCCATGTAATTTCATATTAATAATTATTTATTCTCCCCCCCCCATACACAAAGCAATAAAAAAAAAAATATCTGCGGACCTTTGTATTAGTTGTTGTGTATGGTTCCAATCGTGTGTTCTCGGTAACGAATTCAGTGGATAGTAACGCTTAAAAAAAGTTGTTTTGTTTACTCTATTGTCAGGGTCATACAGTGCCTGTAAAATTCACGTGCAATCGAAATGACAAGACCTTTTGCCAAATATACCGTAAAAAAAAACATACTCATTTAAAAAACGACTATTCTTGCTTTTCTTTGCCTGCTTCCGTATTCATTTCAAAGATAATATCTTTTTTGCTCGTTATTTTACTACTACACTACTCTTTCTTTCCGGCAAAACGAATCCCGTTTCTCTCCTCAAGCTCAACCGACTATTTCCGCATTATGGATAAAACTTTTCATGCGCAATATCTAACATATATAAAAAAAAAAGTTTTATTATTATTATTATTATGTACAGTAGTAAAAGTTCTTCTAAAATAATTTAAGATCATGATATTCCTAGGAATCTTTTCGACGACTCGTAAACAGCATAACTAATACTGATAGAGGGAACGACCTAGTATAAACTATTAGTCACAATCTTCTTTTTTTGTAAATCCACTCACCTTGAATAATGTGGGTCCTAAACCCTTATAAAATCCTTTAACTCCATCAGCTCTATAAGTTTTACGTGCTACATCCCAAGCAGAAGTATAACGGTATGGGTGGTTAGGTGTACCTTGAGCTTGCAATCTACAACATGGATCAATTAGGAAAAATAGAAACTATCATTTTGACTATATTTAATACCTTGTTCTAATCATATTCAATGGGTAAACACTAGTAGCACCAATTGAACCACTTGCCATACCACACATCCATAAAACCAATACATTAGGTTCCTGCTTTTCACCCGATGATGAAGATCCTTGCTTCTTATCCATGGATTGGAGGTATGTCACTTTCAAGGTCTCATAAATACCCATATCCAGCGCTTGATAAGGAAACACACCCAATAAGCTTAAAAAGAGTCCTGGCCAAAAAGCTCTCATACCACCTGTCTTGTACATTTCTTTGATTGTATTTAATGCAGAAGCTCTTTGCATCTTGTTCGCACCTTGGCCTTCTTGACTGGACATGATTCTTGTTTTGAGTGTTTCTAAGGGATATATACAAAACTGAGAGCATAGGCCAGCTGCACCACCTGCGAAAAAGCGAGCACTTACAGGGATGGAGTTCTTATCTTGAGCACCTGTCATTTGCGCCATGATTGCTTTGGTTGTTTCAAACACGTAAAATTTAATAGCGGATTCAGGAACAATTTTAATGACGTTAAGACCGTTGCCTACATAAAGTCCACGAAATCCACCACTGGAATAGATGGTTTTGACAGCATTGACAATACTGCTGAAATGGTGTTTATGGGATTGATGGTGAGGCTTATAGTCAGTGTTGGTGATGAGGTATACTTTAAGTCTATCGAGGGGTGCTGTACAAGTTCTAGAGACACAACCTGCAATAGCACCTGCTGTAAGGTATTTGTAGGCATTACGAGCTGCTTCATCTGTATGAGGAATAACAACTTCAGCATCTGCATTGAGTTGTGTAGTTGTTTGATAATATCTGTAAATTTCAGTGAGTGTGGTTTCGTGTGGTAACAGTAACAAGAAGTTTCTCCAATTTTCAAAATCAATATAACCGTTACCAGCTAAACAAAAATACTGTTATGATTTGTGGGGGGCATTTTTAATGAGTAATAAGACTTACAGGTATCAATGTATTGAAATAGTTGCTCCATATCTTGCTTTGTAACATGAATTCCAGAGTCTATTAAAGCAGCTTCCAATTCTTCAGGTTTTAAACGATGATCTCCCTTTTGGTTAATGGCAGAGAAAACGTTCCAAAGTTCTTCTTCTTTTGAAATGACATGTTTTCTAAAAGTGTCATAATTGATGCCTTCTTCTTGTTTAGAATTGAGTAATTCTGAAGCATATCTTGTATGAGCTGGTAAACGGACAGCTTCAGAAATATCTTTAGTATAAATAACACCCTGTCCTTTATGATCTAAGGAATCAAACAAATTCTTGATTCGAATTTCTTTCTCAATCTGCTTTTCATCGTAATAAGGGTGAGGACTCTTTTCTTCCTCTGACATTTCCCTGTCCCAAATTTATTGAAAGAGTATAGTAAAGAAGAAAATTTTTTAAATTTCGAAAAAAAAAACTTCAATAACCGCATGTGTTGTGTGTGTTTTGTTTTTTTTTTTTTTTTTTTTAAAGGTCGGGGTCATTTAAGCCATAAATCAAGGCACATGCTTACACAATAAATAACTTTGTTTATTTCTTTAAATGTTGTCAATCTTTTGACAAGTCATGTCTATTCATTAATCTTTCTTCACTGCATTGCTCACTTGTTCCTTGACTTTATCTGTATTTTGTTTAATTTGTTCACGTAATTTGTTTGTATTTTCATCAACAACACCACGTAATTGAGCAACAGTACCGTCAACTTGCTTACGAGCATCATTCACTGTATTATTTACTTGTTGATGAAGTTCAACAAGTTGAGGATATCTCTTTTCTAATCTTTCAAGATGAGCAGCAACGTTTTGTGTAGTCTTGGGAAGTAAATAATAAGATGCACCAACTGCTAAAGTGGTGGAAGTCAAGAAACGAAGAACAATATTTCTGTTACGTGCAAGAATGGTACCACCCAATGCTGCGACACCAACATAGAGGATATTGGGGAAAATCTCTTCATCTTTATCAATTGTGCTGTTGACAGTGTTGGTTACTTCGCTTTCCATATCTTGATATTTCTTTACTAAAGTGTCAACGCGACTCTAACAACAGAAATATAAATAAGCTGAACTGCATGGCTTTCTATCGTCTTTCCTCCCCTCATTACCTTTCCTTCATTCAAGGTATCATTGGCGTATTTTTGTGCAATATAAACTTGTTCTTCTAATTTTGAAGGTGATTCAATAATAACAACTTCAGGCTCTGGTTCGTCATAAATACTAAGCTACAATTAAATAATTAGAATCCTTCGATCTTTTCCAAGCTTGGATTTTCTGTTTTGAGTACCTTTCTCTTTTCTTCGGCAAAAGCAGTAGAAGCAGTAGCAACCCAGGCACTACCAGCAGCAGCAGTAGCAAACTAGAACAAAAAAAATAATCAGTCGCACGTCTCAAATTGTATGTCGTTGAACATTTGGCTTACGCTTCTCTTAATGACGGTAGAGAACATGACTTCTAAAAAGATGGAGAAACTTGTCTGTTTTCTGTTTTAGATTTATAAAAAAAAACCATCCCTGTGTCTATGGTTAATATCCAGCCAATCAAATCTAACGTAAAGGACTCAAGGTGACGTCCCCAATAAAGTATATTGCGGCTATTGAATCCACGACTACGTCCTAATTCACCATAAGCACTTGTAATTATTACATATGTGTGTAATCATAAGTCTTGAATAGGTGTCGTATATAGTATATACTGCTAGGTATTCAGCTTAAGCTCTTTAAAAAAAAAAAAAAAAAAGACTTCTGTGCTTGTATTTACAAGCATAAATATTAAAGTACACACCGCTGTTGTTATGATAGAGCAAGCAGACAAATTTTGCATGCAGCTGCTGAATCCGACTTCTTAGTATGGTGCTAAGCCAACCAATAGTGAGTATTGTTAGATGCCAGCTTTTTATTTCTGTTATTGAGACCTTGATGTGTAAAATTAATCCTAATGAGGAAGTAAATGTAACCTAAGCTTACTTTAAAATTAGCATGGTTACGACTTCAAGAAACCAAGCAACCAATTTCTCCTTTTTTCTTTTTCTTTCTTTTTCCTATAAGATGTCAAAAAAACATACTACAACCACCTTTATTCCTTATGATACTAACAAAGCAAAGATTGAGAGAACTGCTAAAAGAAAAGCTGATTCAACAAAAGATGAAAATCCAAGCAATAAAAAGAAGAAACCAACAACAGAGAAAGAATTTTCAGGTAGGCGTAAAAGGACAGTAAAACCAAAGGTAAGAGAAAACCATTTGGGAGATAATAGTCTAGAGCTCATTTTTATAAAAAAAAAAAAAAAAAAAAAAAGATAGCAAAGGCGGAACGTCCTATCATTGAAGTGTATATTGGTGTAAGTGTAGATTCTACTTCAGGGTGTTATTGTATTTTCTACGACAAGAATGACTATGTTACGGAAGAGTATGTAAGAGAGTACAAGTATCAGGACACAGGTTATGCGTATGCCTTGGTAAATAAATAAAAAAAAAAAAAAAAAATCTAAACTTACTATACAAGCCAGTTTACTTAAAAAATTCTTACCTTAATAGGGCACACTGAGAGCGCTTCAATCTTTACGTCATTCCAAAATACCGGTTTCGATCACTGTTGCAAGCAATGATCTATGTAAAGGTAATTGAACCGCTAGCTAATAATGTCTATATATATATATTGAATTACATCATATACAGCCATCTATAAAGATTTACTCCTTCCACATGACGATCTAATTGAAAAAATTCGCTCTTTGATTAAAAATGCAGATCGAGAAATATACGTGGTAAGAAAATAATGATATGATATTGACAGCACTTCCTAACTGTCATACAAGGTACATTGTTCGACTAAAAAGACTCCAGAAAAACAAAAAGAGGCTGTAAGAATTGCCAATGATGTTTTATATTTAAAAGAGTAAGTCTATTTGCATGGCAGTGTATAATTTAGGCTAATATGTATTACAGAGATGAAAACACTACTGCGAATGAAGAAGATGTAGTTATGGATTTGGGTGTTGCAGAATCGAAACCTACAAAGATAAAAGAGATCAGCGAAAAAGTAGACAAAGTTGACGCTGATATCGAGATACAAGGCGGAAATATAAAAGAAGAAGTGTTGAATGAGCAAGTAACAACCGAAGTCACCAGCACCGAAGACATTAGCGATGCAATAAAGGAGGCCGTCTCTAATACAGATGATATTGGAAAGATTGAAGAAGCCGTACAGCAAGCCGTACAGGAATCACTTGGTTTGAAGCATCCTTATAAAGTTGTCATAGATACAACTGTTGAAACTACAGTCGAAACCAAGGTGACCGTAAAAGTAGTAGAGGTGCCTATGGAGGTTACTGAGAAAGAAACAGAGGTATTGGATGCTTCTCCAGCAGCGTCGAGCTATTGGACGGGCTTCAAAAACATTTATGATGTGCTAAGTGCGCCCTTCCGAACAAGCAAATCTTCATAAATAAATAAATCATTATGCATTATCGTAACAAATCTCTCTTTTTTACATTGAAAGCATGAGCCTTATAAACATTGTCTGTATACTTAGGGCTAAGGACTGAAAGGTATTCTAATGTGACTTGACTAATTTTGGTAGACACGTGGTCTGTCCGCTTCATATGAATTACGTTCCCTTACTCTACTTATATGCCTGTCTGTCGACGTGTTAAGTCACTGTTTTCTAGTACTGCAGCTAGCATGTAATCAATACGAGAACATAGTCAGGGAAACTCATTGTTGTTTGTATCATATGTTATCCACGGCATTGTCTTGTTCCACAAAACAACCCTATTCTTAACCAAAACAAAAGCTATATTCTCTAGAAAGCATTGAAGAAAGACTTTAGATAGAAGTGACCTCTCCCTCTAATGCTTGATTCAATTTTAAACAGCTGATTTACATTAGTTTTCTCTTTTCATATGAAAGAAACAGATATGTCTTTTAAAATAATCGCATGTTGTATATCCTAAATACCCGTGCCATGTTATAAATATTCTATCTTTCCTCCCCCCTTGATTTTTTCTTTTATGCCCAAATGATCATTTCAACAAGTGTTGTTCGAGCGATTCATACATTGTCAAAATTACATATTGCGGCACCATTCATTCAAGAGTTGTCATTGACGGAAATATTTAAAGCGTTTCTCAATGTGTACATGTACCGAGTGACATTAGGAGACGAAAATGTCAAACAGATCAGTTGGTTACAAGGTTATATTGTTGTTATCATTGCTGGGGTAGCTGGATCAGTCAATGTGGCGTTACTGAGAGGTACACCTATGATTGATATATTGAGGCAAACAGATATTTGGATAATGTATGGGTAAGTATGATTTCAACTGTAAGAATTACAAGTTAGTCATAGATGCATGTGAACCATTTAGAGTTTTATATTGGATGTTGTTTTATAAACCGCTTGTTTTCGACTCAATTCATCGTCTTTTCACAAACTATCCAGTGGCGAAACTAGTCCTGGTGGGACTAGCGGGCATAAATAAAGGTTATTCTCTTATTTGTCTTGGTATTGACAAGGAGAAAGAGTTGATTACAAAGTTTGTTTGTGGTGTACTTGTGAGTTGTGGTGGTGCCTTGTGGTTTGGTAATTATAAAGAAAGAGAGAGAGAGAGAGAGAGAGAGAGAAAACGCGCTCCTTGTTAATCCAACTCTCCATAGAACTTTTTGGACTTGGTTCCGTTCAGTGGAAATTTTCTACACCGCGTCAATTTTTAGGTCCATCAGTTGGCGTTAAAGCATCTCTTTGGACCACCCTCTGTTACTGTATCATAAAATTGTTCGTAGAAGATCAAGAAGAAGCACATGCCATAGGGTCCATCATCTTTGCCCTGCTGCTTCTGTACAACGCTCACAAGAGCACGTGTGTACAAAATAAAATTAATAGAATCAAAGCTTGCGAAAAAGACAATAAAGCCAAATCACAATAGACATTAATCCAATCAAAGCTGGTATGTTTCTTGAACGCTAAAGAGTAGCTTGTAATCTCTTTAATGCGAAATTTACGCGCATCCTATACAACAATTTAAAGACGTTAATCTCAAAACAATAATTAGTTTATTTCCCCATGCTACATACTAATAAGTCAAACGTCATATTGTAAAAGCAAAGAAATATATACCAAAGACAGCCCATTTTATGGTGATGAAAAGCCCGTGTTTTATTTTTATATACGAAACCACTATATATTACACTAATGTATTGTAGGAAACAAAAGCTCGGCAAACGAAAGCAAAGTTATGTAATAAGATCTTTAATAAAAATGGTGCCAAATTTTGCTTCCTAGACGAGATGGTTGAGTTGTTAAATGCTCAGAAGAAAACATAATCCCATATCACATATACAGAGTTGCAAATTCCTAAGATACTGTCATGTTGACTTTGGTACTGGCGAAAAAAAAAAAAAAGAATCTTGTCACTACATCTATTTATCTCTCATATAAGGCAGATGACAAGACTAAGTATTAATAAACGTTTCTGATTTACTGTTTATTGATAGTACGTATATTATAGCCGGCACCTATTAACAACAGATATTGTCATCTCCGTCTACTTTCATATTTTGCTTTCTACTTAGATCGCACATGTATTCTAAAACCTAATATGATTTCACTATGATTTACCTAACTAACATATGTGAGAAACATGTTTTTTTATTGGAGTAAGCCGGCGGTAGCACCAGTAGATATTAAATTGTAATATAGTTTTTATCGCAGCGTTTCGGGAGGAAATGGCTGAATTAAACATAAACGAAGGCGGATTGAGGCTTTTTGCAACATATACCAGTTAACTCAGGATTACATAACTTCCTTACACAAGCCACAGGTTTGCGTTGGTAAATGCTCCCGTCTCAACTCAAATCTTTCCTATTTCACTTGGGACGTTACGTAATATATAGCCTTATCAGTTTGGTACAGTGTTAATATATAAAGCGTATGAGAATACATGAAACGATCTCTATAATAAATAATGAGATATATTTCGAAAAACAGAGTTTTAAAAAGAATGTGATTTCGATCGTTCCTATTGTACACAGCCACCGTTACTTGAAATTACAACGTCAACGACCATTGACATTAGAAATTGATTAGAAACAGCCCCCTTGCTTTTGCACCTCCAATTGGAACATCCCTATCAAACACAAGACTTACGTCAATCATTACCTGTTTTGGGTGGCAGGATATCAAAAGGAATACTAGCGATGAAAGCCGAGATGAATAGCAATAACAGTTTGTTTCTTACGACTTTTTGCGACAAACACGTCATATTCTTAATTACTAAGGTGAGTTTTTCTTTTATAAACAAAAATAACAAAAGCACAGCAAATTTGAGGCGTATTCCTAAGTTTGTTTTTTTTTTTTCTGCAAGATCTGAAACCAGGCAATTCCTTGGTTACACTCTAAGTTTTTCGGGTTACTCACGTGTATGCTAAAAAGAGGGACAGAAGTCATTGAATTAATAAGCACGCGAATAAGTTGGATAAAAAAAAAAATTTTTTTTTATATTTTCTTCTTTTCATCAATCTTTTTTTCTTGATTCATATCCATATATACCATGGCATCACAATACCCATCAATCATGTCACCTTTGGATTCGCTCGTGTATGACACGACTTCTACAAATAATCAACCAACTATAGAAGAGTTACAAGCAAATCTTGCTCTTTGGGTAAATAGTTGATCGATAACAAAAAAAAAAAAAAAAATAGCTCTTTATAACTTATACATGCTGTTTAGACTAACACACAATTCAATTTTGATCCGCTGAAGAAATCCGAATCTATACCTATTCAGCCTGCGATCACGCCCTATGCAAACTCCGTGTCTAGCTTAAGCACTATGAGTAGTCCAAGCAGCATTACATACGAGAGTCTTGCTAACTATCTCGACTTTGAACTCCCCCGCAAACACTTGCTCGTCGAACCATCAATAACTTCTGAGGATCTGACCAAGGCTTTATTGAACTCTCATGGCAACGACGCTAAACGACATAAAATAAAGGAAAAACCAAAAGAAAAGGACTTTATTGAAGAAGAAAAACGAAAGAGAAACACTGCGGCAAGTGCAAGATTTCGCATTAAAAAGAAACAAAGAGAGCAGCTTATGGAAAAGACAGTACAAGACATGACTGAAAAATCAGAGAAACTTGAAAAACATGTACATGAATTAGAATCAGAAATTAAGTTTTTGAAGAGCTTATTACTTGAAAAAGAATCCTGCAAGACTCTGTTTGAAGAAAAGCAAGAGGAAAGCAGTAGTAGTGCTTAGTTTGGAAAAGAAAGAGATTCTTCTTTTTTGACATTTTGTGCACTTTTTGTAAATATATTTCTAATAAAAACAACTTATTTATTTTTGCGTGGCTTCATTTATATACTTATTGAACAAGGACTATGGCTTTCTTTTTTTTTTTCAGCTTTTGTACATGTAAGCAAGTATGAAATACGCTTTGATAAATGAGATATATTGCAAACCCTTTGGAATCCGATTATGGACTGCTTATATTTATTAATAAGCAATGGCTTACCTTCTTGTAAGGAAAAGGTAAAAAGAAATAGTAAAGACGTTGTTTTTCCGGACTTAAGTAGTATCAGTTTATATATGGAGTATATACTACCTGGAGAACACAAGGTAGTAGTGAATAGCTGTAATATGGTGAAAGAAGATGACCAGACAAGAACAGTAAGTCCGAGAATGCGGTAATGAAATAGATTTACGCCCAACACAATGAATTCGCTATAAAATTAGAGCGAGAAGTGCCAGAAGGTGCCATAGTTCAAGGCTTTCGCTATATGTGAAGACTTGATAATTTGCCCGATCATTAGACTTTTGAAGAAAACACAGCTCCGGTCGTACGAACTACGGCACTGATGCCCTCAATATCTATATTAATGGGTAACAATGGATGAAAAGTATTTTCCTTACATGCTAATACTTGCATAAATGATCTTGTAATTACACTAAAAAGGAACAAAGGTCATTGATATGGTATCTGTTGAGCTAAATTTGCTTTATTACTATAATTCTTGAACTTAGTAAACGTATTTTTTCCGCCAGCATATCCAAAACACTCTGTTAAATGAAAATCTAAGTATATCCTCCTCTGTCCATTTGTCTGCATCTTCGTTTGAAAAACCAAGTAATAAAAAACTGACATTCTCTCAAACGCGTCAATCATTCACAGTACTTGTTCATGACAGAAAAAGAGGCCAAACATAAGGTGTTAGGTATCCTACCAATTGCTTTGAAAATGATGGAAAGCTGTTGCTTGTTTAAATAATATTGATAAGGTACAGCTCTAAAGCTTCTACGATAATACTTATGTAATAATAATGAAATCGCTGTAGTTTCAGATATATATATATATATATTATATAAGAAGGGGTTTCTTTATCATCAACTCCTATTTAACCTTAAGAAAATACCGAGGTAACAGTAAAAAAGAATTGTTTAGAATAAAATGCATTGTTCTTCTGAGTAAAAAAAAAAAAAAAAAAAAAAAAAACGTCATTTTTACAAAGTTTCGCTTTCTTCGTTCTGTATAGATAAAGCTTCATTTAAACTCTCCTCGCATACGAATACAACCAACACTCTTTTTTTGATGAGGACCAAAGCTATTTTTTAGTTCTTATTCCACACTTTGCTCCAAGCAGAATGACTGCTAGCTATTGAGTAATCCCGATATTTGGTCAAAGAAACTCCTCTTGATTTTTTTTTATGAAGGTTTACTCTGTTGATGAGGACCTTTTGATATATAACAATGCTCTTGTTTGGGTTTTAGGAGTTTATTTTCAGATGTGTTATGAAGATAAGCAAAATATTAACCGAAATAAAGCTCTATAATGTTTAAGCAACGAACAAATGCATAAAACAGATAAACCTTGTTTCTGCCAGCCCAATACGATTCAGCTTTACGCCTATTAAGTTTCCTATAGAAAAATGGCTGAAACGAGCAGATTATGACATATCTTGTTGAACCATAATCTTGTGAACTAAATTATAAATTTAGTGGCATGATTTATCTTTGTTGAACGCGTGCCGAGCAAATGCAACATTAAGCTACTTAACCTCATTATCAAATTAGTATTCCATAGTGCCTTATATTCAAAGCCTTCGCCCAGTGCTGTCGATATTATTATGTATAATGCTTCACTATCACGCCATTCATTAATATAGTGGTTTAGCATACTTCGAATAATCTACATCGTAAAAATAAAACAAAAATATCTTCCAGGTACAGCCTTGATGCTTTACATCTAGACTTCATTGTCTTGAAGAGTCAATATTTTTCCGTACCGGGTGTACAGTCATTAAAGTTTTTTATGCATGTAACTAGTGTTGAAAAGTATACGCCCTTTTAAGCATTGTTTGCAGAATACAAGAAATTTCAAAAGAGTGACATTATAGCTAGAGCCTGTTATAATCTGGGCCTGATTCTTCAACCAACATATTGTGGTGCTCTTGTTTGGAAGATGAAACCTCCATTTTTATTGTTTAGGAAAAAAAAATCGGACCACCAATTACCATACCCCCTATAAATATTGTTGTTTTAAACAATAAAAACTCTCTTTTTTTTTTTTTTTTTTTTTTAGTATAGACAAAGTGTCTTTGTAAATATTCTCAAAAATGAGCAACAGGATAACCCACTTTTCGCTTCTGCTTTTTGGGACTATATGTTTCTCAGTAATTTTCCAACTCACAACAGCAGAGCAAAAAGCTATGAATCATGCTGAACATGATATGCTGGAAGAACCGGTACCTAAATTTAATGAAACAGGAACAGAGCCATTGTCCTACGCCTTATTCCCTGACAACAAAGGCTTCTTCTACACACACGTTGCATTCATGACAATCGCTTTCTGGGTATTTATGCCATTAGGTGAGCACTCTCTTTTTTTTTAAAAAAAAAAAAAAAAAATTAGGATATCATACTGATTCCATTGTTTGTTAGGCATTATGTTTGGTATCGCGAAATCCAACTTTCATTTGCCTGTACAGATCTTGACAGTTATATTTGCTTCATTTGGCTTCTTTTTTGGAAAACTCTATGGCCATAGTTCACCTAATTTATACGAAGGCAATGTTCATCATTCATTTGGCTGGGTTCTTTTTATTTTGCTAGTTGTTCAAGTCTCTGGAGGTCTTGTGCGTAAAATTGCCAATGCAGTCAAGAATCACGAAAATGAAGCAAACGGTTTCGAACAGATAGGGCTCATCAGTCGAGAGCCCTGTGTCGGAAGAAGTGATAGTGTCACGTCTGATTCCACGCTACATCACAACAATGATGAGTTTGAAGAGCAAAACTATGAAATGGGTGATGACTATGAACTTCAAACGGAAGACCCTTTATCGCATATATCCGAGAAACCTTCTATTACGAAGCGCGTCATGGACAGCATATTGCCTCACATCCCTGTTTTTGTCAAACATGGTTTCAAAGCAGCCGCAGACAACAGATTCACGAATACTTTCTGTCGCGTATTTCACCTTGGTTTAGGTAGAATTTTTGTCCTACTTGTATTCACACAAACAATTAGCGGTATGGTAGTCTATCATGGTGTTTGTCGGTAAGGCACTCTTTTTAAACAATAATTATGAAAACTTGGGCTAAATCCGATTTATTTTTTGCCTCAGAGAATGGGAAATATTCGGATGTATTGCTCATTTAATTAAGGGCGCTATTTTCTATATTTACGGATTGATTACTTTTGCACGCTATCTTGGTTCATTTGCAGACAAGGGTTGGGCATGGAACTATATACCAAATGCAAGCAAGTTCAGTTTCGAAATGATTGAATGTAGCCTTATTTTCTTTTACGGTATTACAAACACATGGATGGAGCACTTTGGTAATGACTCTGCCTGGACCCATAAAGATCTCGAACATGCCAGTATTGCTTTTATGTAAGTACATGTAGAATCGCTGTCATAAAACAAGCTATTCATTGTATTGCACTAGGTTTTGGTGGGCAGGTTTATTGGGTATGGTTATTGAAAGTCGTGCTATCAGACGTTTACTCAACAAATCCATACCTGTGAAATCATTTCTTATAAACGCCAGCTCTAGCAAAATTGATGCACACAAAGAAATTTCAGATGAAAACCAGGTTAATTTCAATCCGATTCCTGCTCTCACTATTTTGATGACTGGTATTTCTATGGGCAACCATCATCAAGATACACTTTACTCTAGTAGAGTACATTACCTTTGGGGTTTATTGATATCTGCTGCTGCAATTTCTCGTATGCTCACCTATGTTTCACTCTTCCTCAACCCTCCTAAAACTAGTATTCCTGTTAGACCCCCTACTGAGGCTATAGGCGCATTTTTACTTGTAGGTGGCTCTATTTTATTCATGGCATCAAACGCTGGTACCATCATGTTCCTAAGACGAAATGCTGTTGACTCAATGTTTCTTCTAAATATAACTGTATCACTTACTGCCATGGGCTTAACTTATGTTGCATTCTTGGTCGTTGTAAAAGCCTGGGCGGCCAACCGCGAAGATACAAAAAGATTGAAAAAATTACGATACATTAACCATCAAAAACTCGGTGGTTATAACCAAAGACGACACCAACAACATCTTGAAGATGATAGAGATGAAGAAGGCGATGCATAGCTGTCGCTATTTCTAATTAGTGCCTAATCGCCTTGATTTCACAAATAACCTTTTATAACCCTATATTTATATCTATTTAATAATAAATTACTGTCATTAATTAGAAAAACTGAAAAGCATCTTGTTTTGTACATTTCTATAATTTAACTATCTCCGCGTTATACTATAATACCTTTAGTATTTTGCAGCTCAATATAAAAAAACAAAACGAAAGGGATTCGATGGAAATGAAATATTGAGTATTATTTTGATTGAGTGAAAGTAAGTCCTTGTTCCAGCTCAGCAATTTACAGTAAGCTTAATTTCTTGGATAGATCTCATTTGATTGCTATTAACAATTCGTCAAATCGTACGACCTACTAAGTAGTTTGAACAGTTCGAGTAAGCAAAGATGTATATAGGGTTTACTCGCTATAAAGTATATCCTTGCTGCATCAAAACAGCTACTTCTAATAGGTAAAAAAGAGTGACCCAGTGTTTAAGAAAAGAATCGAAGGCACTAATCATAAGTAGAGCTTTGCCTTTTTTACTTGAAATTAGAATAGTATTAATATAACTACTGACGACACGCAAGCAAATGCAAACAGTTACTAGGAGGAGGAGGAGGGGTAAACATCCTTAAGTCACGTGACATTACCAAATATAGTAACTATTGGTATAAAAGTTATTTTTTGGTTAAAAAATCTGTTAAAGTCTAGAGTTCCTTTTGTGTTTACCTTGTTTCAGAGATTCGAAATAAACAGATTATATATATATTGGAGTAAATAGAAGACTGTAAAGACTATTTATATATATATAGGGAACAAAAGAGATTCTTTAGGATAATAAGCTTCAAAAGACAATGAAGTAGTGTTCAGACCAAAAAATATATATCTATATTTTTTTGTGAAAAAGAGTTTTTTTTTATTAAGTATCCGTTTCGTGATTTAATTTATAATTTGACAGTTGTCAATGTTGTAGAATATCCGATCTAAAATTTCCAAAATTATTAATTACCCAGAACAATAAAATAACACCAATGAGACGTGCAGTTACTGAAATAAATTGAACAACAATTTAAATGCAAGGCAATTACAACGGCGATACAGAGATAAAAGCACCGAACATTAGAAAACGATTTGTAACCATAACTCCTTAGAATATCAAGACAGTGAATTATCAGATAATAAGCGCCTTCTATGCATTGCAATCAAATAACCAAAAGATATCATAACGCGCCAACCAACATAACAATAACACCAATCTGCTGCCAACTAGTAGCCACCAATTTATGTAAACAAACCACTAAATTGAATAACTTCACGGATTCCCACGTAAACGCCACAAAGGAAAAACGTAAACATACACTTCTTTCTTCTTTATCTTTCAATTTTCCTAGAAATACTCTTTTATAATTAACTTCAAGAGCAAACTTCTTTTCAAAAAAATAACAAGTTCAAATGCGGGCCAAAACAACCTGAACACCTAACACAAATAAGCTTCTATGGCGCAATTGGCTAGCGCGTCTGACTGTTAATCAGGAGGTTGGTGGTTCGAGCCCACCTAGGAGCGATCATTTTTTATTTCTTTTATTTTCGTGAGACGTTTGTTTTTGTTTTTGTTTTTTGTTGACGGACAATGATT
>JNEK01002706.1:0-34809 GCA_000697295.1 Mucor indicus B7402
AAAAAAAAGTTGGAAAGACATTTTCTCATTTTGACAGGAAAAGAGCAAACTAGAGACACTATGATGGTACATATGACTCGAGTATGTTTAAGTGTCTTTTATACACATCTGAATATTCCGTCTGGGAAACATAATTTCCAAGACCAGCTGTGACAATTTGTTTAAAAAAGTATAATTTTTCTAAATTTGGACAGCTTAGTTTTTAAACCCAAATGTTTGTTACTAATAAGTTTTTACACTTTAGATTAGAAAATCAGGCCAAGTGGCTCTGTTTTAGTCACAACAGATTTATTATATGGTTGTAGCGTAGTCCTATTGATGAATAAAAACCCAGAAACGGATCACTTAGGCGTTTCTATAAATATAATAAAAGAGGGTAAACTATAGTAATATGTGCCGAGGTACTTATTAACACACATAGCCCTGGTCAGATTTATGCTGATGTTTACGCTTTATTTCAAATCGCATTTAATATTTATACAACGCAATGACAGTTATTCTAGGCTTTCTAAGAAAGATAGCTTCAAAAGACGATGTTTTTGATAAAGGTGATTGCACACTTCAATAGTATTTTTTTCTTCAGTTGCTTACATAATTAAGGGTAGATTATAATGAGTCGTTTTAGATAAAACCTCAAAAAGGGGGTGGGGCAATTGATAAACGTGCTACAAACAAACATAATTATGAAACTTGACAAAGATAAATAAAAGAAAGGAGGGAAGCATTCTCTTCCTTCTAAAAACAAACAAAATGACCATATATTGCATTAAACAAAAGGGCAATGGAATGAAAAATTAATTGACGGCACTACTTTGATGTATTTCAGGTTGGTGTTTATACTGACAAGTAGACAGGTGTAATTTGGTCGCGAATCATACTACTATTCAGGCCAGTTATATGCTTGTAATATTGCCGACAAGTTTTCTACGCAAACTAATTGTGCTACCTAGGGCGATCGCTGTGACGAGAAAATAAGTTGCTTTGAACGATGTATTCTCAAGTTTCAATCGCGGTCACAGATTATATTGATAGTCTTTATCAAATGTAAGTTGCTATTCTAGTAAGTATTTTAATGATACGGTATTCACTAGCACTGTTAAACAGCCTTGACCGAAAGGTATAGAATTCATATTTATATATGACCCTATCTATATGTTCTTTTATTTAATCGTTTTGCTATGCCCATATACAGTCTAATTGTTTCGACATTATATCATTTCTGAAAACATAACCCACGAAAGCTTTCGCAGGGGCTCTTTGAACATTCAGCAGAATTAAGGTAGATATATGATATATGCTATGTATCCATGGATACCGGTGAGAATAACTATATAATTTCAGTTACGTTTTGGCCCAGCATACCAAAGCATGTACATTAACACAAGAATATTAGATGATCAATATGAAACATGTCGTTGCTATATAGAATATATAATAAGCTTTTTTAAAGAAAATCATTTGGTCAGTATAGATAAAAAGCTTGATTGCAGTAAGGTAAAGCAGTAGTCCTAGACTCTTATAATAAACGTAGGTGACAAATTTTCTAAAAGAAGGGATCTTCAAACAAATTAAGATTTATTGGACTCATGAAGCACAAGGTATCTGATTGGATATAGTTCACTTTTCTCGAGTTTCCAAGAAAGTATTTTATTTCTATGTATGGTACATTTAAAACTAGCTTCTTTCCCCTTCTTCTCCTTCTATATTTCTTTGCTATTATGACTTCTATATCAAACCTATTAATACATGATCCAATGAATACTACAATAAAAAATAACAACAGTTATTTTTCTTACAGCAATAATACTACTAATAGTAGTCATAGTCTTCCGCCCATACACGGTGATGATCCGCCTAGAAAATTAAGATATTACCATGATTCGTCAGCATCAATGCCTAATAAATATCAACACTCTATTTCTCTTGTTAAGGCTAATAAACGTAAAAGAGGTAGACCTCCTTCTTCTTATTATTACAGTGTGGACTCTAAGCAACAGGAAGATGATCAACTCACTTTTTTAACGCCCACTGTTTTAAATATACCGACTTCCAAAGATCAAAAAGAAAGAGAACTAAAAGCAAACAAACAACAACCACAAGTGGTGATCATAGAAGAAGATACAATGACTGCTTTTACAAGTTCAGATATGGACACTGTTTTATACATGCCTCGTATGAAACGGGGTAGAAAACCAAAAACAAGTTTACATGGTAACTCTTGTTTTATATGGAAAGATTTAACCTCCACCAGATCATCATCAAAATAACGCATTCGTACAACTCACTTTCGTTCTTACTCACTATGCTCTCTCCCTCTCCCTCTTTGTGTATTATGTAATCTATGTATATGTTTCTTCCTTTTGTATATCGACGTATAATAAATATTGTACTATGTTCAAGAAATTCTATTTTTCTGCATTCACTGCATGCTGTAATCACGTGGCTGCAGGAATTTTCTTGGTGTTAAAAACATAAAAATGACAGCTTCTTCATTTTGCTGTATGCCCTGAGGTTTCTTTTTTTTTTTTCCTGTTCAATAATGGACCAAGTTTCAGCCGATGAAGCTTTTGCGCGGCAACTCTATGAACAAGAGGAAAAAGAACATAAAGCCACTTATCAAAGAGATCTCGAACTTGCTAAACAGCTTCAAAATGACGATCTACCTGTAGATCTTTCGCAGCACTCAAATATCAGCAACAAGACAGCATTACTCATTGATCTTACTAATGATGACGATGATGTTGAGCATCACAAGGACAATTATGACGCTGATCTCGAACTCGCTAAACAGTTAGATCTTGAATGGAATCATCAACCAGAATCTTCATCAAGTGAACATATCACTTCTAATCAACTCCAGCATGATTTCTTTCTTGCAAAACAACTCGATCAGGAGTTGGCAAAACAAGTGGAAAAAGACGTTACAAAAGAGACTGAAACTGATATTATGAATGCTACTATACCTGATCTTCATGCATTGTTTTTATTGTTCAATCAAAAGTACTTTTATAATCAGTTGGATACAGTGGAAGTCAAATGGTCAACAAGAATGACGAGATGGTAGGGTACAACATAAACTGATAAATAAGTAAAAAAAAAAAAGGGATATATTTATTGATACATATATATAGTGCTGGAACTTGTACGTTTAGAACAGGCGGACATTGTTACATTACCATGTCAGAGCCTTTGCTTAAATTTCGACCAAAGAGTGATATGATTAATACATTATTGGTAATAGACACTATTCTAATTAATAGTAGTATTTAACTCCCTCTATTAGCATGAAATGATTCATGCTTTATTGTTCTTGACTCAGAGAAACACAGATCGAGGTAGCGAGCATTAAGGAAATACGCTGTATAAAACAATACTTAGTGACATTCTTACTTAGATGGTCATGGACCTGAGTTTTTAAAAGAAGCTGATAGAATTAATAAGCTGGCTAATTCTAATATCACAGTTTACCACAAGTACGTATTGACTATATCACTGGTTCTTAAATGACAATGCTCAGTGTAATATATAGTTTCCATGATGAAGTAGATCATTATTTGACCCATGTTTGGCAATGTAATGGAATTTGTCGAGACAAGCCACCTTATTTTGGATTAGTAAAGAGATCTATGAACAGACCGCCACAACCAGCAGACACTTGGTTCGAAGAGCACCAACGCACTTGTGGAGGCACATATACGAAAATTGCAGAGCCAGAAGGCTATAGTAATAAGAGAAAAAAGACAACAAAACCATCCAACAGCATACAAAACTACTTTGATACCAACAACAAGAAACCTAAAATTACATAAAAAATCTACATTTAGCGCATTAAAGAAAAAGTGAGGGGTGCAATTTGTAATCAATCCCCGCAGTTAACCTGACCCCTCTTTTTTTTTTCGTTTTCTTTTTTTTTTTTCCTCTTAAAATATAATTATGCTTAGAAATACATTGAATAAAACATTTTCATTACCACTATATAGACCAACAACAAGTTTCCTTATTAGTAGACGTTTATTTGCAACAATACCCGAATCTGTTATTTTTAAAGCTGCTTCACCACAAAATGGACTTGGCATTACAGATAGAGCTGTCAAGGTAAACATTGTCTCTTTTTTTTTTTTTGCCTTTCCATGTTTTTTTCACTCAATTCTCTTTTTAGCAATTAAAGATTATTCAAGAAAGAGAAAATGATAAAGATCAAATGTTAAGAGTCTTGGTTGATTCAGGAGGATGTCATGGCTATCAAAATAAAATGGAATTAACCAGCAAATTAGACGAAGAGGATAAGTAGGTGATTATTTGACTACATTTGATATTATATGCTCAACATAATTACATAGTGTATTCGAAAAAGATGGAGTTAAAGTGGTTGTAGATAATATATCATTACAATTCTTGAAAGGGTCTGTTGTGGATTATGTGCAAGAATTAATTGGTTCCACCTTTCAAGTGGTCGATAATCCAAACGCAAAACACAGTTGTGGATGTAATATATCTTATGATATTGATCTGGATAAAGTATATGGTTCCTAAATAAATAAATGTAACATGCAAATTGCACAAATTTCGATTTGAATGTGCACAATGAGTATTTTGTGCAATTGAAGCCTGGGCTCTTGGTAGCACTTTAATGCTTTAAGACTACTGTTGTGTTATACGTATGTTGAAAGATAATGATCGACAACCTGCAATAATATAGCCTCAACTGTAAATGAAAAAACAAACAATATCGGGTATAAGATTAATTGAAAGCATGAAAGAAAAGTGACGAAAGCAAATTCGCCTCATGATCATTTACGAATCAAAATAGATATATTCCTTTCAAAATGTAAAAAGGGATATTATGCCAAGTATGATGCTTAAAGAAAAAAAAACAACACTCGTATTTTAAACACGATTATAAACAAAGAAGAACTCCTTAATTCTTAAGTTGGTGGTTATTTATTATTATGGGGGGAGGGTTGTACAGATGAAACGTAAAAAGGCACTTTTTTTTTTTATATTTATTTATTTTCTTTTTTTTTTTTCTTCTCTTTCTTTCTCTCCTTTTGAAGATATAAAAATGGCTGTCGATAACAACAACAAGTTCATCATTGTAAAGTCGTTTTATTTTAAAAGATTCTTTTTTTTTTCTAAATGTTTAATATAGGACTTTCTTATGGGTGGCGTTTCTGCTGCTGTCTCCAAGACTGCTGCTGCTCCTATTGAACGTATTAAACTCTTGATTCAAAACCAAGATGAAATGATCAAACAAGGTCGTCTTTCTTCTCCTTACAAAGGCATTGGTGACTGTTTTGCTCGTACATTAAAGGATGAAGGTGCTATCTCTTTCTGGAGAGGTAACACGGCTAATGTCATCCGTTACTTTCCCACTCAAGCTTTGAACTTTGCTTTCAAGGACAAGTTCAAGCGTATGTTTAACAGAAACAAGAAAGATGGTTATTGGGCTTGGTTTGCTGGTAACTTGGCTTCTGGTGGTCTTGCTGGTGCCTCCTCTCTTCTCTTTGTCTATTCTTTGGACTATGCTCGTACTCGTCTTGCTAACGATGCCAAATCTGCAAAGAAGGGTGGTGAACGTCAATTCAATGGTTTAATTGATGTTTATAAAAAGACTCTCGCTTCTGATGGTATCGCCGGTCTTTATCGTGGTTTCAATATCTCTTGTATTGGTATCATTGTTTATCGTGGTCTTTACTTTGGTATGTACGATTCTATTAAACCCATCATGCCTGAAGCTCTTCAATCGTCTTTCTTGGCCACTTTCTTACTTGGTTGGGCTGTCACTACTGGTGCAGGTCTTGGTAAGTTCTTAGATAAACAAAACAAAAAAAAACAAAAAAAAAAAAATTTTTTTTTTTTATAAAACGTGGAAGGAGGGAGGGAGGCGAGGGGAAAAAAAAAAAAAAAACAAACGAAATACTAAAACGTATCTTCACTTTAGCTTCTTACCCCATTGATACTGTCCGTCGTCGTATGATGATGACTTCTGGTGCTGCTGTCAAGTACGACTCATCTCTTCACGCTTTCCGTGAAATTGTTGCCAAGGAAGGTACCAAGTCCCTCTTCAAGGGTGCTGGTGCTAACATCCTTCGTGCTATTGCTGGTGCTGGTGTCTTGTCTGGCTACGATCAACTTCAATTGATCTTGTTCGGTAAGAAGTTCTCCGGTGGATCTGGTTAAATTGACGTTTGTCACTATCTTTAGAGGATATTTACTTCTTTTGACTTATTCTTTTATATCTTCATCATTTCATCTTTCTCAAAAAAATAAATAAATAAGTTATTTGACTCTTTGAGGCTTTTCTTTACTTATAATTGAACCTTTTTTTTTTTATCGTTAACATTGGTGTACAGCGTCAATAACATGTTGTTTTTATAAACGTTGTTCAATTAACAATCTCTTTTGGCTGCCTGCGATTTGATTATAGACCAATGTTATTCAATTAAAAGTAGTACGACAGATAGGTGAAGGTGCTGTTCCCGCTTTTGATTATGTATCTGGTAGCACACCTTGATTGACGCCGTCTCTATCGGTGAGATTCTTAATCTATCCTATTAAAAAGTCATTTTGGCACTAGAAGGTATGGAAATTTTAAGTATAAGGTTTCTTCCCGTTTCTTTATGCTAGCCAATGCTATATAGGCCAAAGAGTGAGGGGTTAACATGATTAGAAACTTAGTATTACGAAATACATAGCTAGAGAAAGCGACGCATATAATTTGCCCAGGCGGCTATAAGGCACTATGAGAAGCAGTTAGAACAAACTTTAAACTAGTATAAAAAACCATAGTTATTCTGATTTCTATGTTGATTGTCAACTACTGCTACGATGATGGTATATTTCTGAAAGTGTCATACCAACCTTTACTTATATGCAACGTCAATATACTCAGATATTTATGCCGCTTTCTCTCCTCTTCTTTTTAAACATTGAGTAAAGAAAGAGAGTATATCCCTTCTCCATAGTAGCTTTTTCTGAATAACAAAAAGCTTACAGACAGCATTATGCTCACTAAGTTACTTAGCTCCTATTTATAAATAATGTAAGGAGAAAATGTTGCCAAATTCTGGTTTTTGGTATGCTTCATTATTCTATGGCTGTTGATTTATTATATAGTGAGAAATGGCGTTCGTTGTCGCAAGAACAGCTAGATATATTATAGGAAGGAGGTGTCTATTGTTCAGTAAAGCTTCAACAGAGGACCGTGTGCATTTAGCAAAATACATGCTTGCAAAGTGTACACGTATCAAAAAATCCCCTATACTAAATTACAAATGATTTCCTAGAATTGGAGACGATGTTAATATTGGGGGTACATTGGTGCGACTATTTTCAGCTTCTGAGCTGCATATCGCTTTGTTGTGACACTGATCATTAGCAGATTCAGTGTTAGATTCAGAGCTCATATCATACTTGAGATCACTCTTGTGTATATTATGGCTTGTTTCTCGAGGAAACCTACTTATATATACAGTTTTGCTCCAATATAACTTGCTCTTTTTATCATCCTAAAAATCGTCGTATGGGTTCGTAATATTAACCATCGTATAACAGTAAAAAAAACTAAAAACCAAGCATAAAGCCATGAAGAAGTAGCTAATGTTGTATTTATGTAATCCCACCTTCTTTTTCACTCTGCTTATATAGAGACTGGCTACTATATTACGGCCATGAACGGGGGAACCTGCACTCTATCAAGTGATGCCAACGAAAACTTACATACTCCATGTCTTCAACGTGCTTTTGGAGTTTAGGATAATGAAGCATATCCAAATACTATATATATATATATGTGTGTGTGTGTGTATATATATATCGGGAAAAAAAAAAAGAATATTACTACATACTCATGAGACTCCTTTATTTTGTTTAATACAGGCAACCATGTAAATTGGAAATAGTATACTATCACGAACCAGTTTTGTTGCTTTTCTCTTAAATGGTTTCGAGAATTTAATTTCTAAAATCAGTAACAATACACTCCATGTATATGCTTTATAAAATTTACAAAGCCTTGTTCACTCTTCAAGAGAGCCTTTTGCCAATGTATATAGGTACATAGGTTGCACCAAGGTTCTTTTCTAGTAGTGCTACTGACACCATTAAAGCTTTTAACTACGAGATAAAAGAATTCCTTTACATATTGAAATTTTGATAAATACTAATACTTTTTTACCTAAAGTTTTACTTGTACACACTTGTGTATATGTAACATTATTTCTTTTATAGGTATAAATACCAATTATGTATGATGATGATATTCACACTTTTTTGTGCTCAGATTCTTGGAACCTGTCATTGCCGTTCTTTGCTCTGTACTCGTTTGCTGTTTGTGTACCCAAATAATCATATTAAAGTAATATACAGTATATATATATGTATATATATAACTATTCTATTTATACTCCTTTGTTTGGAATTATTAACACATGTATGGCTGATTTACTACTAAATAAGCCATTATTATTTATTTTACCGGCAAACACTTTAAGAAACAGGTACAAGTATTTGAAGAGGCTTATCCTTATTGTTTATTTGATTAACAGCCACAAATTTAGATCTGATGAAAAAAAGAATTATTTTCTTGTAACACATCATACAGATAAAAAAAAAAAAAAAAGAAAAAAAAAAGAAATGTCAAGAAGGTGTTATAAAGAAGAATTTTGACTTTGATATATAATAAAATATCGTTTTTTTTTTTTTTTTTTTTTTTTTATCTGTAAAAGTCGATAAATTGAAATAAATAAGGGGATCGACACTAGAAAGTTTAACCAAATTTAGATTTTTTTAATTTTTTTTGGCAGCTAAAAATATATAAATACATCCTAATAATAAATTTCGAATCTTTTTTTTTTTTTTTTTTTTTCTTTTATTTTCTTTTTATTATAAAATATAAATGTCATTAAGAAGAGGCCCAACACTTAGGGGAGATAGATATGTTCGTCGTCATTCAAGTGATGATGAAGAAGAAAGAATAGGTTTAACCAATGATATCGACGAAACCGAAGTCATTCATAATGAAAAGTTCGAAACAGACGAAGCTGGAAAACCTCTTTACCATCATGGTGATGAGACTTTCGGCGATCTTTTAACCCATCCTATAGAAGAACTCCATGCTCATCAGCAAAGAAAACAAGATTTTCAAACGCGTCTTAGGTAAATGAAATATATGACAGGTCCTTTTTTTTTTTTTTTTTCAATTCGCTATTTACATTATGCATATAATAGAGATGCCCCAAATCAAACAAATAATAACCCTACTAGTGGACAACCAATGAGCAATCAACAGTATTCATTAGGTAAGCCATATTCATGATTAATAACTCAATACCTCCTGAAAAAAAAAAAAAATAGTTTTACATTTCCGTCAATTGCGTGGAAATCAAAGTTTTGTTCTGGATCATGATTCGGCTGAAGATTTTTGTACAAGAGTAAATAACACCTCTCCCCTTGAATTTTTTACGACAAAAAAGCACTCATGCCTCTTTTTAGTTGAATTTTACACTTCAAGAAAAGATTCAATTTAATGGTGTTCATGACACAGAAGGCTTAACTGAATTCTTATACAAAATCAAAAAGGACTTTTCAATCAAGCTTCACCATAAAACAGACCATTTGAAAGAAGAACACCAACACCACGCACCAGAGAATCATACAATTGAATTTAATTCAAACTTTTACGTCGAATTTAAACCCAAACATACTCATAGTGAAGTTATTCCTCCTGAAGTATCACGACGTCCTTTCTTTCGCCACCCTGAGCCTGATTTGAGTGCAGATATTGGTCTAGAAAAGGCCGCCTCGTGGCTTGAACTGTTTTATGATTTATTTTATGTGGCTTCTTTATCTCAATTTACACACAGTCATCATATCTATGACTGGAGTGCTCTAGGTATTTATGCTCAGTGGTTTGTCATCACTTGGTGGGCATGGTGTGCCAGTTCTTTGTAAGTTTTAAGTCTATTATAAACAAAAATAGATTTTTTAACTTTCTTTAATGCACACAGGTACACAGCTAGATTTGATACGTAAGTCTTTTTTTTTTCTCTTTTTATACATGGTAAATAATCATCATTTTAATTAATTTATATACGTGTTTATATAGTGATGATGTAGTACATCATATCTATAAATTAGTAGAAATGTGCGCAGTTAGTAAGTTTTGTCAACTGTACAACAATGGTCCAATATAAAGTAACCGTATAATAGTTGGCATGGCAGGGTCCTCGGAACACTTTTTAAATTCTCCCGGTTATGTTTATGGTTATATTGGTAACATTACAATTAAAAAAAAATTGGCTTAAATGGTTTATTAATATCTGAGGCTTAGCTCTTAAAGCAGTGTTGGTAGTGGAATATGCTGTTGGTAAAAATAGATACTTCTTTCCGTATGTCTACTTTTTATTTACTTTTTGGAGTTTAGTCCTTGTTGTTGCTATTCTTGCTAAATCGAAATCCCGCATTGCCTTGGCATTTTATGTGGGGGCAAACCTGTTATCCATTGCTCTGTGGGCTTCTTCGCTCGTGATATTGGACCGAGGTATACATCGTATCTTATGGTATATGGGTGTACTTTGTGAACTGTTGGTCAATGTTATCGTTCGTGGCGACAAAAGATTATCCTGGGCTGCTAGTCATCTTGCTGAACGTCTTGGCTTATTGACTTTAATTGTACTTGGTGAGAATTTGATAGGTTTGACTAGCTTGGTCTCTGAAAACGCTGAAGGCGGTGTGGTGATAGTGTATGTTATCATTGAACAATACCAAATCAAAACAAGGCTTAATATATTTCTTTTTTTGTAGCGTTCCTAACTTTATGGCCGTGGTTATTATCTTTGGCTTTTTCTTTATGTATTTCGAAGATTTCAATAAGGAGGTATAAAGTTCGAACTAGAGTATGTCTGTACCAAGTTACTCATCCATTAACATAGATATTTTTACACAACAAATATCATCAAATTTGGGTTTATCTTCACTTCCCTCTCCATTTATGTCAAGTTGCATTTGGTATCTCATTGATTGACATGTAAGCTGAGCCCTCTTTGTACACCATGTGACAGTAACACAAAATGATTGACATCTATATATAGCTTAACGATCTACAGACACCAGCTTGTGCGGGATGGTAAAATACCCGGGGAAACTTCTACAGAGGGAGAAATTCATGCCCCAGCAAACGAGACATCAGCCGAAGCAACCCATGGAAGTCCAACAGGTACAACTGAACATGGAGCAACAACAAGTAGTAATACAGAACATGGGGCCACCTCAAGCAGCAGTACAACGGAACACGAAGCAACGACACCTCAGACAGGGCACGAAAAAGTCAAGAGAGATATCTTACACACTCTCTCTGAGATGAACACTCAGCCTCTTGATGAGGACGAGTACAATCCTATGCGCATGATGATAGACGAACAAGAGCAACAAAGGGCACCGCTACCAAGAAAGAACTGGACACAAGTCTGTCAAACTCTCTTGTCCACGGTGATGATAGGTACACTGCAAATACTTCATTCTTCTACCTCAACTATTGGAGAACTAGAAGAATATCATCCTCATCTTATGCGTCGTTCTCCTTCTGAATCATCCTCTTCAAGTTCTCATGAACAAGAAGGAATGACTGATCCACAGTTGAATTTTGTTTACAAGACGTTCTTGATCTTTGCAGGTCTCATCTTAGTTGTTAATTCATTAATCAAAGCACTCAATACAAAAATATCAGGTACAAAACTATTTTTTTTTTTTGACGGATAAATAGATACCAATGACGTTTTTAGATACATTTGGAAAAATTATCATTAGTGCACGTTTGATTAATGCGATTGTTCTTTGGTCCTTATGCGCATTGCCCTTTGCACAATTAGACGCTATAGTTTTACTTTCAACTCTTGTGGGTTCATTGGTATTCCAAGGTAATAAGTGTATAAACATTATGTATAATAATAGTGTACTCATACTCTATTTGTAGGTCTGGTTGATTTATTGGACTAATCATTTTAGAAAGATTTTCCAGCCAATCAAGTTATTCTATAATAAACTGACACATACCCCATCCCCTCCACCATTGAATTCAAATATTATCCTATTACGTATATCTCTGCTATACTGTTATTATTATTATTATTATTTATTAAAAATCAAAAGGAAATATTTACTCTTTGTTTCCTATAAATGATGTGGCAAAGTTCAATTAGCGCCTGTCAAAAAAAAAAAGGATAAATTTAGCCGCGTTAAGAAAACTAGTTTCTTTCGAAATTCATAAAATGGAAAACAAAGCTAGTAAGATTATGCATACTAGTGTAGTTAAGGGGTGTGTTTGTGTCTGTTAGTTTGGTGTGTACATTGTAACTCTCTCTCTCTCTCTCTCTCTATACTTTTTTAAACGCTATCAGAAAGGGCAATGTGTCTTGATAGTCATTACGTCTTCATTTACCAATCATAAGCTGAAAAAATGTCTATCAAACCTATTTGGAACACCTTCATTCGCTTTCTTAATTTGAAATCTACCTATAATATAAAACTTGAAAAACTTTTTTTTTCCTCTTATCATTTTTTTTCTATTATTTCTTATATTGTTATGGTTAAAGTAACTGTTTGCGGTGCTGCTGGTGGTATTGGACAGCCTCTTTCTTTATTACTAAAGCAATCCAACCTTTTATCTCATTTGGCATTATACGATATTGTCAATGCTCACGGTGTTGCTGCTGACCTTAGGTAACGTTACACTTTGACAGTTTTTTTTTTTTTTTTCTTCTTTCTAAACCCTCACACTACCATAGTCATATCGATACAAATAGTAAAGTAACAAGCCATGTAGGCCCAACCGAATTAGAAGAAGCACTTCGAGGTGCAGATGTCGTTGTCATTCCTGCTGGTGTACCTAGAAAGCCTGGTATGTCAAGAGAGGATCTTTTTAAAATCAATGCAGGTATTGTAAGAGACCTCGCTGTTGCTGCTGCCAATTATGCACCTACTGCTATTATGTGTATTATCTCCAACCCTGTCAATTCGACGGTCCCTATTGTGGCTGAAGTGTTCAAGAAATACGGTGTATATGATCCTCGCAAGATCCTTGGTGTAACAACATTGGACCTTGTTCGTTCATCTACCTTTTTATCCGAGAAGTTAGGTGCTAATCCTAGACAAGTGAATGTACCAGTGGTGGGCGGTCATTCGGGTGTGACCATCATTCCTCTTTTATCTCAAGTTCCAGGTGTTGCTGACAAATTGAGTGAGCAAGAGATTCAAGAATTGACAAAACGTATTCAGTTTGCAGGTGATGAGGTAGTGAAGGCTAAAGATGGTGCTGGTAGTGCCACTTTATCGATGGCGTATGCGGGGGCTCGTTTTACGCTGAACTTGATTGAATCTATTTTTAAGGGAGTTCATCGGGTTGAATGTGCTTATGTCAACTTGGAAGCTGATGTCGATGGTGCCAATCATTCTGTGCGTCGTGTTATTAATAACGATGAGGATATAGAGTATTTCTCTGTCCCCATTGAGTTTGGTCCTGAAGGTATTCATCGAATTTTGCCCATTGGTAAAATGTCTAAATACGAATATCATATGTTGACAGCTGCCGTTCAAGAATTGAAGAACAGTATAGTGAAAGGTGTTACTTTTATTACAGAAGACTCAAAATTGTAAAGCAGATAATATTAGTTTTCTCTTCTGACTTTTTTCTACAACCTTTCTCTAAATACCTCCTTCTTATTATTTATTTGTATATACTTGATGTCTATTTGAATAAAATGTTGTATAGTGAAATTTACCTGTTTTTCGATTTTCGCCCCTTTTCTGTGCATATAAGGTTTCAGATATAAGTGGTGAGCTTGAATTCATGGTCTTGAACCTAAATTAAATCAGTTTTAAAACGAGATTATTATACATTGAATGGCCTGTTTTCGCATAGAACAGGCCGTATAATGTATTGATACCGATAATTTTATCTACTGTTTCTTACAGGATATTTGTATAAAAGTTTTGTTACTCAATATGTCATCAATTCAGGTTTTAAATATGTAAAACAGGAGGTGGAATTTCACACTTCGGTTACATATACCTATTATAAAAATATGCTCAAATAAATCGATCCCACTTTACGCGGAAAAAAAAAAAAACAGTATACCTTTGCTCTGGTTGATTTAACACTTTAAATGGCACCAAACCAAAACCAACACTTTTTAAATCGAGTTGAAAACTCGCAGAAGAAACAAAAGTAGATGATGATAACAGTTTAGTATAGGTATTCATGTCAAAGTAACTGTTCTCCATGAATCAAAACACGTTGCATACCCATTTTGAGGTGGAAGGACCCGCCCTGAATGAATCCACCGAACAAAAAAAAAAAAAAAAAAAAAAAAAAAAAAAAAAAAAAAAGAAAAGGCACAATAGACTTCAAGTTATAATTCTTGATCACAAAGATAAAGAAATAGGCACATGTTGAATAGGGGTTTGTCTACTTGATAGTTATGATGAGGGATTTATAAGGATAAGGTCGCGTAATAGTCTGTGCGCTACTAGGATTAGCCCATGGTGCAGGTTTAAGCTAATCTACATGTGTTTGTCTTTATTTACAGTCGTTTATGCCGCTTAATTAGATCTGTTTATTGCCGTTTCACCAACTTCGAGTCGATTTCACTTCTCCTTTTACTGAGTTCACGTACATTTCGGTTAATCTACTCTAGCAATGACTAGACAGAGATTCAACATCTTGAATCTATTCACGTAAAGAGAAGTTCTTTTTTCTCGTCTTATCAGGTCTGACTCATTCAATACACGTCCTTAATAATATTAAGATTCTGTACAACTTTCTCAACTGTACGAAACATTGGTGTGTGTTCATCTGAAGTTGAAGTTTAAACCACTTGAATTGAATGATTGACATGTCACACAACAAGCCCAATTATGAAAAGGGGTTTTCTTTTTTTTTTTAAAAAAAAAAACTTTTCCATTGTTTATTTTTCTTTTTCTTCTTATTACTCCTGATCCAGTTTGAAGTCTTTGAAGGTTAGTACAATAAAGAAGCATTTTGTTTCAATTTAATGTCATATTGTGGACGCGTTCGAAAATTTCATTGTCATTTTCTCCTTTTTTTTTTTTTTTTTTTTTATTGTTTTGAAAAAGTTTCTCATCATCATCATCTTTTTTCTAGATGTCCAAACAATTCAAACCTACAAGTTGGGCTTCTATTAGTAATGCCCCACTTCCTGCCGAGGGCGCTGGTAACCAGACTTTCGATAACAGAATTTTAGCTGGTGCTGCTATCGGTATCCCTGCCTTTGTCTCATATACCTTCGGTTTACCTTTATGGGTCTTCCCTATCGTTGCACTTGTTTTGTTCCTCCCTATCTTGGCTTGTACCATCTACCTCTTTTCCCGCTTTGCCCCTCGTTACAGAAACAACATTGCTCTTCCCGGTAAGCCCATCGAGCACTATTTAACCTTCCACGATGCTGAACTCAAAGCCCAATACCACGGTCGCAACAAGATCCCCATGGAAACTTTCTTTGAAGCTTACTTTGTTGGTAAGGTCGACTTTAACGGCGACCCTCTTGAGATTATGGAATTGCGTCATGATTGGGCTGCTTTCCAATTCACTTTTGGTCAATTCAAATTCTTCTTGACTCAATGGCTCCCTGAAACCTTCTGGCACTCTCGCGAACAAGATGAAAACCAAGTCCGTGATCATTATGACCGTGGTAATGATTTCTACGAAGCCTTTTTGGGTCCCTTGATGGTTTATACCTCAGGTATCATCTCTGACCCCACCAAGCGCGAAACTTTGGAAGAAATGCAAGAAAACAAGATGAAACTCATTTGTGAAAAACTTCATATGAAGGAAGGTGAAAAGCACTTGGATATTGGTTGTGGCTGGGGTACCTTAGTTGCCTATGCCTCCAAGAATTACAATACTCAATCTACTGGTGTCACTCTTGCTCGCAACCAAGTTGCCTTTGGTGAGAAGCGTATTGAAGACTGGGGTGTTAAGGGTAAGGCCAACCTTCTCTGTACAGATTACCGTGATATTCCTAAGAGTGAAAAGTATAACAAGATTACTGTAAGTAATTAATTTCCCAAATGGAGAATTAAGCTAAAAAAAAAAACGAAAAAAATATAGGCTGTCGAAATGGCTGAACACGTTGGTATTCGTCGCTTCCAAACTTTCCTTCGCGAAGTCCGTGAACTTCTTGAAGATGATGGTATTTTCTACATGCAAGTTGCTGGTTTAAGAGCTACATGGCAATACGAAGATTTTATCTGGTAAGTCCTTTCCTATTTAGGAAGCTTATTTTACAAATAATAACGGATGGGCTTTTTAGGGGTCTTTTCATGGCCAAGTATATTTTCCCTGGTGCTGATGCCTCTACACCTTTATACTGGTACCTTAGACAACTTGAAACTGCTGGTTTTGAAATTCACAATGTTGATACTGTCGGTGTTCACTATTCTGCTACACTTCAAAGATGGTACGAAAACTGGTTGAAGAACAAGGATGCTATGAAGGCCAAGTATGGTGAAAAGTTAGTTCGTATTTGGGAAATTTTCCTCTCATGGTCTGTCATTATCTCTCGTCAAGGAAGTGCTACTTGTTTCCAAATCACTGCTCACAAGAACCGTAACTCCTTTGATCGTGCTGAATTGATCTGTAATCGCACCAATCCTACTGCTTGGAAGACTAAGCGCGGTTAAACAAAACACTATTGTTATGTATTTATTTTTTTTTTTTGCAAAATTAAAATATGGTAATGTACAAGTATTTTTCTTTTTAAATGGCTGTAGCAGACCAAATAAAGGCGGTATTATTATTGTCTACAGCAACAATTGTCCGAGTATCACTCGAACAGCATACATCTCGTATAAGTTCCTCTGACATCCTGTGCGATAAGATCTATTGAAAAAAGTTACTAAACAAAGTCAAACCAATACCCTTTATAAACTTACTCTTGCTGCTGGGAGTTGCTCTTTACTATTATCTTTCAGAGTTTTACTTTTAACCTCATCACCCACATTGAAAATATGTATTTGCCCATCATAATCACCTGCAAGTAAGACTTTTTGTTCTAAAACAAAGCAGAAGTTAGAACATAAGCTTATTTTATTTTGACTACACTATTACCTTCACTCTCCACTACTTTAAATTTCAATCCTGTACCCCCACCAGAATCCGGCCATTCTAATGATTTGTCAATGTCAGCGTCTGTTTTTTTGCTCTTCACAGAGTTCCAGACAAGAATTTCCATATCTTCTGACCCTCTTGACACTAGGAGAACATTTAAAGATCTTTAACTTATATATATATCTTTTATTTTTACCTATTCGATTATGCATAGGGTTCTTTTTATCACCGTCTTGTCCCAATATACAAAGGTCATCAATATACCCTTCATGCCATTCATCACCATGAGGGTAGATAAAGCCGTGTTTAATATTCATAACAGAAACACTTGCTTTAGTGCTAATGGATGACAAATTCTTTCTAAACTCGTCTGCTGTACCTTTGATTTTCTGAAGTTGTTTTGCTGTCACATCAAATCGAATCATATCGCCTGTTCTGGTACCAACGAGTATTTTTGATCCATCATAAGACACACTTAAAGCACTAGGTTCATCCACCTCAGCTGGTAAAACAAACTGAGCTAAACAACTAAAAGACACATGAGTACATACCACTTTTCTCTCTGTCAGTATATAGCTTACACTGCATCATCCGTTTTACTTGTCGGTGAGCCAATATCCCACAGACGAACTGTCTTATCAGCAGAAGCACTGAACAACCATCGTGGATTGGATTTACAAAAACTCAAAGCCAATACAGGCTTACGATGGCCAAACAAGTAACGATAGCATTCATTTTGTAAAGGATTCAAGAGCTTGATGGAACCCAATCGACCAGCTACAGCCAAAATACGACAGCATTCATCCTCTTGAGTAATATTTTCGTTTAGTAACTCTTCTCCCTTTAATGTCGTCCACGACATGCAGTAAAACACCTCTTGAACCTCTGCATGTGTGTACTTTTTAATGTATCGTCCTTGTTCTGTATCCAAGAATAAAACGGTGTATGATCCGCAAATAGCAGCAACTTCCGTACCGGGCTCAAAGGCACAGGCCCAAAGGTCTTTACTATCCTCAAAGTCATCGTCGTCAATTCGAACTGGTATATTGGTTTCTGTGTGTCCCTTGATGACCACTTTTAACTTGTATGTCTCGTCAAAAATGGGTAATCGATTTTGTGTTCGTTTCACTTTGGTTGGTTCGTTTTCGATTATTTCTCTCTTATGGACTCCTTTATTGTCTGGTTCTTTTGAGGGTTTAGGTTGTTGTCTCGCTTTCTTTTTGACAGGAGCGTCTTTATCGATTTGGGCAGTTTGTCTGGTTTGTCTGGGTTGTTTTTCATCGTCTACTTGAGTAGATTCTTGTCTAGTTCTCTTTAAAGTTGTTGTAGTCTTTTTATTAGAATCAGTAGTCTCTGGTTTTTTAGTGACAGCAAGCGTTTTATTGATTGGAGGTACATCGATTTGCTCTGTAGGTGCTTTAGAAGTATCTGCTTGTTTATCTTTTTTGCTTGTCGTTTTCTTGTTGTCAGATTTATCAGCAGAGTCGATTTGGGGTGGATTGAGTTGTTTGTTCGTCGCCTTCTTTTTCTGTAAGGATTTCTTTTCGGTATCAGACTCGATGATTTCTTTTTGATCTGTTCGACTGCTGGATTTGTCTGCTTGTTTGGATTTCTTTTTCGCAGACGATTTATCAGTTGTTGATTTATCAGCTTTTTTAGATGCCTTCTTTTTATCCAATTGCGAGCTCTCTGTTGATGGCTTACGTTCTGTTGTATCCTTGGATGGTTTGAATTGGGAGGCTTCAGGTGTCGGCTTAGCGCTTTCTGTCGATTTGACTGCGAGATCGCTGGTCTTCAATGGTGGTGCAGTTGGTTTGGAAGAAGAAGGTTTTAATTTTTGGGGTGATTCGTCAGAGCTGTCATCAGATATTTCTATGACCTTGCATCCGTCATTGTCTTGAGACTGATGAGTAGATCGGGGCTTCTGTGATTTCGGTTGTGCTGGATTAGGTTTTTTGGCTATTGAGCTTGCAGGATTAGGAAGTTTGGTATTCATTTCGCCTGTAGCTGATCCTATTGAAATGCTTGGTTTTGGTTTAGATATTGCTTTATTGTATGCTTGTTGCCGAATGATGGACTGTGAAGGCCCTTTAATGGGTGAGTGTGTGGTCTTCCTAATCTCTGAGGGAGATTTGATAGGATTTGCTGTTTTCTTTGAGGCTGCTTTCACAGTTGGAGGGGCGTTTTTAGAAGAGCTTCTTACAGAAGAAGATCTTGAGCCGCCTTCGTTCATTAACTGCCTTGTGTACGTCCATGCCATGTTACTCTTTGAACTAAAGATATATAAAAAAAAAAATTGAAACGCGTTGAAATTGAAAAATGGTCACCAAAAAAAAAAATATTTTGTCAAGGTATCACACTTCAGGAAAGTTTTCAGTGTACTTCGTCCATACATAATACAGCAGTGGCATACACTTGTTATTTACTTTATCAGAGTATTTGGACGGTATTCTAGTACCAAATACTTTCACTTCAATGCTATTTATTGTTAAACACCATCTAAACCGCTCAATTAGTTGCCATAATAACGAGCTTGCCACACTGAACCAAGCTGTTTAATTGAGTGGGTATGAATGGACGTATATTTACACATAAAAAGATAGTCAAAAGCGTTAAAGATACAATAAATAGGCCCGTCGTACGTAATGATCAAGAAGAGCCAAGGCGTTTATAGACAGCTTCTGGGATGATGTTTTCATAACCAGGAACATCAACATTGTCAAGTGATAGTGTTCGTGCTGAGAAGAAGTAGGAACCTTACATACTCTACCTCACAATTTGAATGCCCTAAAACCACTTGATGGTTCAAGTAGGGTGTTTCGAGTTTTATTTGTAAATCCCTAGGGTGTACGAATACCTTATGAAAAAGGTGAGTTATTAGTAGAAAACTTTTGTAGATATATTAGGAAAATGTTTGTTGACCCTGATTGATAAAATAGGTGAAGTTATGTCTTCTGGGGAAGCTTCAATTAATTGTCTATCTTCTGTTTGACGATAGTATGTCGTTTTACCATCGCGAATGATTCTATAAGTCCTTTTGTACAAGGACTCGATTTGTATTGTTTTAATATGATGGTTCTTTGTAAAGTCAAATTCAAACACTGTATCAGAGACTTTATCTTCATAAAGGTTTGTACATGCTTTAAATGACTCTAATAGAGGACAGTGATTTAGTATATCTGTCATTGTGTCGTTGAACACTGTTATATCTGAATTGTCAGCGCAGAATTGCATATAATCTATCTCTATATGGCGTAGCTTTGTATCATGACTTATAGGTACAAAAGATTTGGGTGCTTCCTGTATAAATGGTAAAACAACAGTCTCCACAGATAATGCGTTGTTCAATGTATGGCTCAGAAGCGACAAATTATGATATGTTCTGCTTGTTATGTCTAAAGAATAGCTTAAATGCTGTAACTTGGTCATCTTTCTAAACAATGCAAACATGTCACTGCCATACACTTCGTCTTCTGTAAACTTTGCTCTTTCGAGAATTCGTAGCGTTTTGATGCTATCAATTTGCTTGGAGTCCATCAGATTACTAAACTGTTCATTTCCCTCTTGTGATTCGATATAAATTGTCAATTCGTCTAGTGCAATAGGAGTATTATCCATAACGTTTAGCAACAATTTCGTCAGTCTTCCAGGCTTTACATCGTATTTCTTTAAGGTTGGCCAGGAAGCAAGGCAAAACTCCATAGTTTCTTCAAACGATGTTGCTGAAATAGGCATGAAAATCCATGAATCGTAAGTTAACGAAAAACATTTGATTTTCGTGTATTTCTGTGCCATGTATCGTATCCACCAGTGAATATTTCCTCTTTCGTACTCGAAAATGTCACTTGTATAATACAATGAAAAATATTCCAGACTCTCTGCAGGCATATTATCTATAGATGTTGTACTTGAATTGCTATTACTAATAACACTCTCGTTGTCGCTGCTTTCCAAAATATTGTTGCCAAGTTCGCTTATATCATCATCGGTTGGCCGTAAAAAAATGTTCGAGAACCTGATATACTCCAACTTTTGAAGTTTTCTGTGAAGACGATCCATATCCTCCCAAGATACTTGAATATTTTCAAGTTCTAACCATCTTACTTCTGGGGCGTTATGTATGTGTTTCAATAATATAGCCATTGATTGCCGGCTTTTCAAATCGTCAACCGATGTTTCAAGTTCGTTTTGTGGGCACGAGATCGAAATGCGTCTTAAACTACTCGCACTTGAAGGTGATTTCAACAAAGCAGTAGTGATCGGAAAGCATAGATCTTCCTCGAAAATCTTCTCTAGATGTTTCCATTTCTGTAACTGCTTCTCATAGAATTTATCTTTGACTTCTTTCCTGTATACGGGATACAGCATGCCAAAGTCTTCGTCATGCCTTTGTGCCCACCTAAGGATTTTCAAATTAGGGAACAGTTCTGGTAATTTCAAAAATGCCGTGAGTGTTGAACCGCAATTTTGCAAATTCAAAAAGGATACCAGTCTGCCATATTGATGTTGTTCAAAGTAATCCAGGCATCCTTGATATCTTTTTTTGTCGTCGTAAATGGAAATTTGGTTGTAAAGACTTGTTTCTCGAATCCAATTTAGCCATTTACGGCACACCAGAGCGCATTGAAGCTTTTCTTTAAATTTGAAATCTGAAATTATTAACAAGACAATCTCTTTTGGCAATCGATCCATTACTGCTTAATAAAAGCAAAAAAAAAAAAAAAAAAAAAAAAAAAAAAGATTCTGAAAACTTGTTTATTAAAAAAATTTACATGACAGCTTTTTAACCTTCCCAATGAACTAAATAAGGACAAATCAATTGACACTCTACTATGCAAGCATATTATGGCAGAAGTTACCTGGTAATTCGTTTCCGGGGATAAACAATCTCTCAACACCATCCTTTGTAATAACTGCCAGACGAATAACACCGCCTGAAGATCCATCACGAGACATGGCTAATGCCAAAGCTAATAGCACCCAATACCTGTATTAATCTCCTTTTCTATCTATTAAAGCATTGTTTTTGTTTTGGACTTACAGTTTTTCACAAATTCTATACATTCTTCACGATTCATGTTATCCTTGTATGTTGCATCACAATAACCGTAAATATAAGTTGATCCGGAACCTAATTTCTCATTAGCACTAGCCATTTGCACTATTCGTCTTGTTACTTACCACCAATAGCAAATGGAGCTTTATGAAGTGAGCCACCGAGAGGTATATTATACACTGAAGGTCCATCTTTTTTATCCCAACCAGCAACGATAATACCTGCTGACAAGTTGTCTTTGTTTTGATAGCACATTTCCTGGAATAAAGCAGAAGCTGTACGAACAGTAGGTGCTTCATTTTCTTGGACGCTGTTTTCAATTAAAAAGCTGATTGGCACAAAAACAAACTTTGTTTAACTTACGAATACATTTGAAGGTAATAGTGAACAATGTCAGCAACAGCTTGAGTGTCTGCAGCAGATCCAGATCGACAACAGTAAATGGTATCATGAACTTTAGTTAATTTGTCTGTAACTCTGTTGGCAATGTATGCGCCTGTGGTTGTACGTGAATCGGCACCGAGAATGACACCATCTTTATAGGCAACTGCCATAATGGATGTCTAGTCATAAACAGTTAAAGAAATTGTGCTATATGTCGTCGTATAGTATATTTACACCAAGATTAACTTCTCCCTTTTTTAAACTCATTGTATGCTTTCTATTGATTACGAGGTATAAAAAAAAAAAAAAAAAAGGAACAAACTCAGGTATTCTTCGATTACGCGTTTTCAAGTGCACCACAGAAATTTTGCGAAACTCGCTGCTATGTCATCACTGGATTAACTCCGCGTAGAAATACGTTTAAAATTCATGCACCAAAGAGTCAACTACTACTACTGCTATTACTACTAATAATAATAGTAATAATAACAATATTGGCAGCAGCAGTAGCCGCTTGCGAGGCATACTTTGCCACTACTGTTATCAGTTGAGTACTATACCATGTTCGATCCGTAGGAAAGAGATAGAAAATAATTTATGCACGATACGTTCTTTATAATGAGCGTCCGTAAGCAGAAAGTAATTTATGCAGTAGAGAAGCATGATTACATCTCACTAATACAAGGAATGGTTTAGACGGCTGACTTCCGGATGATCTTAAGCTTTTTAAAAGATCATAGACACCAATCACATGAATGCTGAAGGAAGTTGTTACGGTAACTGTGTCATTTTATTTTCACGAAATATTATGCCAATTGAACACACAATAGTACTGACGTATGCTCAGGTCAGATCAGAAAAAGGAGAGAAGGCACTAAGAAAAATCTTTTGCTGGTCAAAAATGTAAAAAAAAAAGGAGGCGAGAAAGAAATATATTTGCAACTAATGGATTAATAATTGTCTATCCAAGGCATCAATTTGACGATCAGATGCTGAGCTTTAGCTAGGTTTTGGCTCTGATAAAGATAACCTAATTCAAACAAAAGTTGACGAATAGGGTTGACCATCAAACTGCTGACGCGGAAGATTAAGAAGTTGCTCCAGTTACACTTGCTGAAAAAAAATAAGGTATGTATCATAAAAAAACCAGTGAAGACTTGGCATTATGAGTATGCACATCTAATAAACTTATAATTTCATTGCTATTGAATAATAACATGTCATTATCTACCAATACTAGTACTAGTTATAAAGCAATAGGCTCCAATGTAGAATTATATCTTGTAGTTTATATGACTCGAGCAGTGCTGTCACAAATAATCATGCAAGAAAATTGGGGATGGTGCAAGTAACAACTTACTTCATGCTATCGTATCTGAGTAAAGCAACGCCAAGCCATTAACTGAGGGATTATGGCTATCTATGCACATTGATAAAGAATAGTTAGAAGCCTTTAGAGTAGTAATAGTACCTTTTTTTTTTTTTTTTGAGATTTATAAATTTTTTTACTGACACTTTCAATCACAGAAAAGATTATATAGATGATCTATTCGAACGGTTTATAAAGATATAATTTCATGTTCCACCACTGCTAAGAGTAAAGCTTGCAATATTTTTTTTTTTTTTTTATCAGTGTGTTCCTGGAATGTAGACAATTGACTAAAAAAGTGATTTGTGATTAACTAGGCATTTTTAAGTAATACGACAGCCCGGAATGAAGTCCACCGAGAACACAACTTTTGGCACATTCCACATATTATACAACAATCTTCTTTACTGTATGCCTTATATGTATATAATATGCAATGTGCTATTTTATTGTAAGCTTTCATTCATAGGTATTTAACTCATCTGATCTCTCAGTACCAAAGATAGAAAATAGCCGACCAATCAGTTACTGCGAATATTTCGTGATGATCAAATGAAAAATAATTTTATGATAGGTTAGTGTCTGACCCTTTTATTATCAGAGAACTGCGGTGATGTTACATTAGGCATCTTCGTCTTCCCCCCCCCCCCTCATCATCATACACTACAACACACTCCTATTCTTGTTGACATTTTCTCCTTTACAAATAATCTCTTATCTTACTGGCCAAGATGATATCATGCCGAAATTATATTGTTCAGTCTTAAAAAAGCACATGATTTGATAAGAAGAGAAAAACTTCATCATGCGTGAGTATAAGAGAACAAACCCTTTTACTACTTTAAAAGGTAACCAATTCGCTCTCCTCTCCCCCCCCCCTTTTTTTTTATATATATATATTTAAATCTCGTCATTTCTTGTATCTATTTTCTTTCTTTTTTTTTATTTGTTTATATTTATTGAAATGTCTAATTATGGATCAATACCTTCACCACCATTAAAATCTTACTTGACGCAAGCAGAAAGGGATTTGTTACAAGCAGATAGACCTGGATATGGTTCAAGATCAAAACTTGAAGTATCTTTCAACTTAGTCAATGCAACAGTAGGAGCTGGTATTATCGGTTTACCTTTCGCTATTGCCCGCGCAGGCTTTTTTGTGGGTATTCTTGCTTCAATTGGAATCGCCTTGTTAGCACAAGTTGGGCTTTATATGTTAATCATTGCAGGACAAAGAGTTGGCATTTACAAATTTGCATTGCTTGTGGAATACCTATTAGGACGACCTGGCTATCATTTCTTGAACTTTATCATCTGCGTCCAAGCAGGTGGTGCTTCTGTTAGTTACTTTATATGTAATGACCTTTACTATTCAGCCCTTGGTGTCTATCGTATGCTAACCTTTATCTCAATTTAGTGCTCGGCGATAGTTTACCAACATTAGCTGAACGTTATCTCCCTCAATTCCCTATTTTATGCGACAGGACGTTTATACTGGTGTTCATCGGAGTTGTTTGCGTAAGCTTTCAAGCAGAAAAAATGTTTCTCCAGAATCTCACGTTCTTTGTGTATTAATATAGATTTTGCCATTAAATATGTCAAGATCTATTGGTTCATTGGCCCGTTGGTCTATTGTCTCGGTTGCGTGTTTACCAATCATCCTTCTCACGATATTAATTAGAGCACCTGCTTATGCACCAAAAGAAAGCATTCCTTTGGAAGTTGTAGGCGATGACGTTTTCGGCGCACTTGGCATTATGGCCTTTGCTTTCACTTGTCACCAAGTTGCTTTCAATAACTACTTGACACTTGAAGATCAGTCTACCTCAAGCTGGAAACACACCACCATCTTTTCCACTTCTATTAGCTGGCTCATTTCCATGATATTCGCTATCATTGGTTATCTTTGCTTTGGTGCTAATGTGCAATCAAATTTGTTCATGAACTTCGCAAGTGACGACCCTATCATTAACATTGGTCGATTTGCTTTAAGTATGAGTATGATTTTAACCATTCCGTAAGTTCTATGGTCATCTTTCTGTATTCTATGGATCTAATTTATTTTATATTAGTATGGGTATCTTTCCAACTAGAGAAGCTATTCAAAAATCACTTGGTTTCGAAACGGCTACCAAGCAACCTTCCAATGTCCAGCATTATGCAGTGACTTTTATCCTTTTCTTTGTCATTTTAGGTATTGCAGTTGCCGTAAAGTCGCTTGGCACTGTCTATTCAGTGGTCGGTGGATTTTCGGCAACTACACTCGCTTACATACTACCTGCAGCTGCATACTTGGTTACCAGAAACGCTTACTATAAAAATATAGAAGACTCAAAAATGGCCACGACTATTCCCCAGAACATCATTGGCGTATTCCCTACCCTGACTGGTACCACGACTATCACACCTGATGAAAATGACCTCAAGTCAGCCATGTTATGGGACACCAACTCCATTGCATCTAGCTCCAAATTATTTGATGATGATGTAGCCACTGTAGACGGCGATGCCATAGGTGAACCTGAGCTATTATTAGACAAAGCATTGCAGCCATCTTGGTTCATGAATATTGCAGCTGTATTGCTCATTATTACAGGATTTGTTGTCATGTTCTTCTCTCTCTCTGCTGCAATCAAAGGCTAACTATACCCCCTCACCCTTATCTATATATATTATACATACAAATGATTGGCAACCGTTTCTTATTACTGTAGTCAATCAAGGATTTCCAATGCATTCTTATTACCCATTACCCATAATATTCCCTTTATAGACCCTTTTACCAAACAATGTTTTTTTTTCAATAGAATTTAAGACAATAGGTGAAGAAGATACCGGATTTTTCGTTCAAAAGTGTGCTTAATTTTTAAAAAGTGTGATTTGCCAGTTTTAAATGTGGGATAGACTGCATTCAAAAGTGTGATTTACAAAATTTTATAATGTATAATAACTTGTTTCTCTTTCTTTCTTCGCATATGTTTCCTATATCTTTAAACAAAATAAAAACAAGGACATGTCTCAATCAAACAACAGTTTGCAATTAACTAGCACCAGCGACGAGAGTCATAGAAAATACAACAGAGTCAGCACTAAAGTAAGAAAGCTTATTATTGACGAGTGTGTCGCTAACGGCCACATGTCAAAAGCTGAAGCTTCTCGTACTTTTGGTCTACCTTGGTCAACAGCAAGCAAAATTGTAGAGACCTATGTCGCGGAGGATTGCATTACATCTTTAAGCAGAGGCGGGAGAAAAGGAAACCTTGTCAAGCTGTCAAAAGACATTCATGCTGATTTCTTGAGAAATGTCTTGAATGATGAATGTACCAGAACGTTGGGAGTGATGAGAAACGAGCTGATGTCTGCGTTCCCTGAGCTCCAAGAAAAAGGTGGAGTTTCTATCTCGGCAGTATGGAAATTTCTTGTGAACGAGATAAGATTTACGCTTGAAAGAACAAAGCCAGTGGAAGAAAAGCGCAACAATCCTCAACAATTGCAAAGGAGAAAGGATTTTGTAATGAAAACTTTACAAGAAAGAGAAATTTGTTACAAGCTCAACTTCATCTTTGTTGGTGAGGTAGGCTTCGATGCCAACCTTATCCGCGGCCAAGGTTGGTCAAAAAAGGGCGAGCAAAGCTTGGTTACTGCAAAACGAAAACGCCCAATGTGTTTGTCAATCCTTGCTGGTATCTCTTACCATGGGGTCGAAAACATTTCGACTAAAGTGGTTAAAGGTGGAACGGATGGTCCTATTTTTAAATACTACGTTAAAAGCATAATAGAGAAATTAGATTCAATCAACGCAGGTCCTTTCTTTTTTTTTTGTTTTTTTTTGCGACGGAGAACGCGTCTTTCCATAAACCGATGTTGTTAAGGATTTATTCAAGAAATCACAGCATGAGACGTGTCTTATTCCGCCCTAATACTCTCCTTTTCTGAATCCTGTAGAAGAATGTTTCTCAAAACTTAAGAACCTTGTAAAGCGAAAGCCAGGACCTACGCAGAATCAATTAATGGACCACATAATGGCCTCAACAAATGAAATAACTCGAGAGAACCGCAGTAAATGAGTAGAGCATAGCATAAGTTTTTTTGAAGATTGTATTGAAATGAAGGAAATTTATTAAAATAAAATAAAATTCGTTCCATGTGAAGAAATTTATGACATTTGAATATAGATTTCAGGATTTTTTTTTTCATTTATTAAATTGGACACCAAAGCTGTTCAGAGGCGCAATAACATCCATGATAAGCAGACATTATTAGCGATCACCAATGAAATATACCCTAGATATGCCGGTGTTGGTATTCACCTTGAAACAGACGTGGGTTCGGTCCCATCATCCAAATGACTGTACAAAGGCTTGATGTGTTTATATCAACAAGCTTTGATAATAGATCACTTCTAAAAAAAAATTAATCATTGGATCTCATTCAATAAATTTGTTAGTTACTGGTTCCTCAACTATCAGCGGTTCCTATGTATCAAGAATATGTTGGACCACAGGTCAGAACATTATCGCGCCTGGAAATACGAAGATCTGAAGAGGTTTTGATTTTCAAGGAAGTTTATCGGTGGCTTTTTACATAAAGCAAACCAAAATATAAAAACAAAGCTTTTGGATATGCTCCAGTAGCTGTACCTGTGGATAGTGTCCCCAATAACAATCTCAGTGACTTCATATTGAAGTCAATTGCGATTAAAAACTGGAATTCTCCTTTCGTGAAATCCCCAAAGTCGAAAATTCAAGATTTTGGCAAACATCTGGCAAGCGCATGAATCTTCGGCTATAGTTATTAATATAAAGTTTTTTTGTCAATGTTATTCATACTTGTTGTTATAAACATTAACAGAGCACTTTTCCAAATGAATCAACAATACCTGTATGCTAAAACCAACATATAATTATATAGTATAGACAGTTTAGTCATATAAGGTTGACCCGCCAATAAACATTAGGCGCGGCAACACACATTCATTATTTGAACCATAAGCCAATACAAAGGCAATAGGATCTTGTGTGTAATTGTTACTCTTTCACTGGCTTACGATCAAACAGCTATATTTATTTATTATTACACAGAGATTAGGGTCGATTTATAAACATTGTGCGCTATGCCGCAAATTAGTTGTGGTAGAGTGTAAAGATAGTCAATGTATTGTACTTACTCTCCCTTTTCCTTTTTTCGCTACATGCTGTTTATTGGAAGTAGTGCTGCTTCCACCATTGAGCAAATTAAACTTATCAATCAAGTCATTAACAGTATTGAGGCCTTTTGTAATCGAAGCTAAATAAGCAACTAATAAAACATCGTTGTATTCCTATTAAACAAAAATTTAAGTACGGGACACATATGCAGCTTTTAGTCATACTGTTAAAAATTGTTCATCAAACGCAGTCTTTTCCAATATGGGTGATCTCTTGCAAAGGCTTGAAATTTGACGTATGATATCATGGTCAACCGGAATGACACCAGCTTTGGTATCTTGTAAATATTGATGAAGGAATTGAATTCTAGAGTTTAACATAGCGATAGCATTTCTTTGAGTAGTCAAGTGTGCAATCACTTGGTATCACGAGTGAGTTTACTTCTCTCTCAATCACGTTATGCCCTTTCTTTTCACTTACATGTGTTCCCAATTCCCGTGTCAGAGCTAGAAGTACTGGGCTTAGCCACATGATCGACAGCAATGCACTCTGCTTCTCCAGTTTCTACTTTATAAGTCGACTTTATGAACACCAATCGGGTATGGCCATCCACAATATCCATAGTTGATTCATAAATGTTGACAGGGAAATCTTTGGCTCCACCTGCTGACAAAGCTATCGGATCCAACTGTAAAAATAATGCTGACTCACTTACTTCTACAAACTAAGTCGAAAAGGAAATTTTAGCCTTTGCTGACCTGACATACATGTACAGAATTGCCTTACTTGTTTATGAAGTTTTAAATCGGCTTCGGTAGGTGTAGCTCCGAGAGAATACCACCCCATTAAATCTAGATTGGGAAAAACTTGCTTTACTGCAAAGAACATAGTGTTAGCACCTTTTTTTCAAGAACTTTTCTTTTGTGCTTTACATTGATCTAATTTGTAGGCTAAAAATTCTTTATCCAATTTGGTTTCTCCTTCTATACATAGAGGTAATTCAAAAGTGTTAACAATGTCAACATCACGTCCTGCTTGTGATGCTAACAATGCACCATAGACTCGACCTAAGCAGAAAAATGATTAATGGGTTTCAGACATTTCCCTAATAAGTAGCTACCGTTTTCAATAATGTTGGGACTTTGTAATTTTGTTCGTGTATAATGGTCAGAAATGTTTAATAATACAAGTGGATGACTGTAAAAGTTAGAATCATATAATTAGAGCTGTTGTTTTTCTTCTGATCCTACACTGATATAGCAAGACCCGAACTGCTCTGAATGTCAGAGACAATCGGTACGTTCGATTCATCTATAATTTCCATTGCACTCATTCTCCTTTTTGGCTGACAAAAAAAAAAAAAAAAAAGCAATAATGCATACTGCACTATTAGTGAGGGAGATTAAAGCAAAAGATCAAAATGTGACGTGTTGCATAGTATAGAGTAACCAGAAAGTGGATACCCTTCCTTCTTTATTTAAAAACTATAGACCTTACTTCACTTTCTAGGGCCATTATTATTATTCTTTTTAAACGTACTACATAAGCTTTTTTAACAGTAACAAACATGATACCTGTGTGTAAGATGCAGTTTATTTTCATGACAGGTTTAAAGAAAGTATACTTCATGATCCATGTACAAAATGATGGATATTACTACTTGAAACAGCAGGCTCATAAGAAGAAAGCAATAATAGAAGATCTAGTATGAAGTTGATATGGATTTTTTTTTGTGCCCTTTAAACTCGACCAAGTGTTTTAGGATATGGGACGATCATGACTCAGAACACTTCACTTTCCTTTGAGCTTTGATTATTTCGCAAGAGGTTAGCGAGATTAAACGATCTGAAGCTACAGCTGACAAGGTGTATATGTATAATACTAATAAGCTGTTGTTTGCTTTTTTTTTTAGAAATACTTAAACAAAAGCCCTACAGCAAGATACACCACAGAAATTTTCTATCGGTATTTCACTGATCAATGTTAGTCTGCTATATATACGAATCTTTATGTTTGATCAAACACTTCTTTTCTGTATAGGAACATAATGAAAAGTCACTTTGGATCATTGTTATTCTGCAAATGCTATATACATAGTAGCACAAAAACTTTATCTAACAAGTGCTATACATAATATGTTGGTATTCAAATCAGCTAGTTGAGATTATATAGTACATTGCTATGTCAAAACTTGAGAGTCATCAGTAAGCACTTGATCACTTTAGAAGTAAAAAAGTAAATACTTTATATTATAGGATACATTAGAGTATAAGGTTAGTTCATCTTCTTGCTAACAACCATAAGACTACCGATGAATGTCAAGTTCTATGTCAAAGAAGTAAAGAAATGAGTAAAGGGAAAACAGTCAGTTGTAGTACATTAAACAGTTACCATCTTAGCGCGAACTTCTACAATATCCTCAGGGACAAGGAAAATCGTAGCACCCAACTTACGAGCAATTGAGATAGCGAGCCTTGCGTTGTTAAATGCATCCTCGGCTATGTAGATAAAAGTAAATACATGAACTTTGATTCATAAAATAAGTGGCTTTACGTGTATTTCCAGCAGTAGCATGATTTGCGTCGACAATACCTGGCTTCATACCATTCAGTACATCCAAAAAAAAGACACCTGTTTTCAGGGAAGGATCTTTGAATGACCTCATCGTAGTTTGTTTTCCGCCCTTTTTCACAATATCATTTGCCCACTTGACCATATCCATATCTGTAACGGGGCGACCACCTTGACTCAGTAACTGTAAGGTACGTACAATATTTTCACGCATTAATTGCCATACAAGACCAAGTGTCAATGTCTTTGATTCATCCACAATATCAGCACCTTGAATACCTACTAGTGAAAACCCATTCTCTTGTCCTAATCGAACAGCATAGTTACAATTTTCTAATTGTTTGAAGCGAGACAGTGGCTGCTTTTTACTAACAGAGCGCCATTGAACAATGCCTGGTACAACTTTTTCAAAAGCTTGCAACAGGATCAAACCATCTTTGATGTCTTCAAAAAGATTGTAAACACCAGGCTCCACATTCAGACTGTTGAGCCAAAGCGTAAACATACGTGCTTCTCTCTCTCCTTCAGCATCAAACGGTTCAATTTCTGGAGCTTCTTCTTCTGCCAGAGGTTCAAGACCAGGATGCGTGTTGAACAAATGAGCAACAAAAGCCAAGTTGAGTTTAGGATTACCAGCTACCATGGCTTTTGCAGTCAAATATTTCCTGCACCCAATTGTTTCTGCATTTTGAAGCACCATCTCGGCTCGTTTCAAAACATCGGGCTCTTGAAGGGGAGCTCTGGAGCATGATTCCGGCTTGATTTGGTTTAATAAAACAGTATAGTTCTCAGCATCAGCAACATCTTTGCTAAAGTTGGAGACTCTCCTCTCCCAACCAGCGGCTTTCAAATGAAAATTAAACCATCTCAACAAAATCACATCGGGAGGCAATTTCAAAAACTCTTCTAATGTTTCGTCTTGTTCCAATAAGCGATACAGTTCGGGATGCTGTTGTATAGTGATCTTGTTCAAAAGACCGCGTTTGATGATTTGCCAAATCAGGCCTAGAATCAAATACTCTTTTCCTTCAATGATATCTTGAGAGCCAATGTTGACAACACTGCAACCAATGGCTTTGGTAGAATTGACAACGATATTGTTATTTTCAACCATTTGAAAATTGTTGATTTTTTTGCCTGTGTTCAAGACGCGTTCGTCGATTGTGTCAGGAACAGCATCGTTAATGAGTTTACATAAAATCAAACCATCGCGGCATTCGTCGAATAACTGCATTGTGTTGGTAGGAATGGGTAAGCGATAGCCGACGTCGGGATCGTTCTCTAAAATACTGTTGATATGGCGAGTGAATTCTGTACGTTCATCTTCGTTGATGGTGTGGGTGGCGTCGCTATTGGCACCTTGAACTCGAATCTTGTGTTGGTGTACATCAAATGCTCCCTTATTCTCGCCTTCTTTTAAGCGGTTGGCTAACTGTCAAGAAAAAAAAAAAAAAAAAAAAAAAAAAATTTTAAAAAAAAAAAAAAAAAAAAAAAAAAAAAAAGGGAAATAATTTACTGCCCTTCGAGAGCAAATTTGGAAATTAAAAAATGTCAAACAATTCATTGTGTGTGACGCTTCAAAGGAAAACCTTAAAGCTATTTTTTTTTTTTTTCGGATTTTGCTAAATGCACACGTTCATTGTAAAATATTTAGACATTAATATAGAAAAAAAACGGTAATTTTATAAGAGCACAAAATTAATCTTCGACAGGCTTATTCTCTTCTTCTTCCTCTTCAAGGATAGGGTGTGTTTTCCATTTATTAATGGCAGCGACGGCGGTAACCAGTGATTTAAGTGTTCTACGGCTGTTGAAACCTTTGCGAACATTGGGAGCCAAGTTGACATTGTTACCTGCTTCACTTGTGATCCAAACATCATTCAATGCTTCTTCAGCAGTAATACGCTCTTTAGGGTCAAATGTTAAGAGTCGATCAATCAAGTGCTTAGCTAATATATGAAAATGATAAGTGAACCAACAAAAAACTAACAGCTGTTATGCTATACCTTCATCTGAGATGTCACCCCAATATTCTTCATCGAATTCATATTTACCTTTCATAATGGAATCAAACAACTCATTTTGATCTATATATATAAGTGATCTAGTCTCATGTCTTTATATTTTTTCCTCAAGTTACCTTCACCATAAAATGGGGTATATCCACTTAATAGGGTATACTAAAAAGAGTATTAAATCAAGTGCAATCCATTTTTTGACTTTTTTGTTTACCATAATGACGCCAACACTCCAAAGATCAACAGGTTTGCCATGACCCGTACCTAAAAGAACTTCAGGGGCTACGTATCCTGGGGTACCACAGGCTGTTGTCAATACTTCATTATTATTCTTTAAAAGCTTAGATAGACCAAAATCTGTTATCAACAAGTCGGCATTTTCAGCAGGTGTTTTAAATAATAACTATATATCATTATTGTCAGGAAAAAACTAATAAGAAAAAAAAAAAAAAGAGTAAATTTCTCTTACATTTTCAGGTTTGATATCTCTATGAACAATCTATGAAAAGAGGTCAGTATCATGGCGCTTTACACTAAGAATAGTTTTACGTCTTGTGAATGTAAATAAGCCAAGCCTTCCAGCATTTGACGAACAAGATCAGATGCCATAGCTTCTGTGTAAGTGCCTCTTTCAATGATACGTTGGAATAATTCACCACCTGTACAAAGATCAGTGACAATATAAACTGCTTCATCTGATTCGAAAATGTCATGCAGTGATACAATATGTCTATGACGCACCTTCTTTAAAATATCTATATACAAGAATGAAAATCAAGCACACTAATAACAAACTATAGCGTACCTAATTCACTATCTAACATTTGCTGTTTACCAGCAATAGCTTTCTTTAAAATGATCTTGACGGCGTATTTGTCTTCTGTCTTACGTTCAGTACAGCGTTTTACAACAGCAAAAGAACCAACACCTAAAGTTTTGTCTTCGATCTCGTATTTAGATTCAAGCTCGGATGGATATTGTGATTCGTCATCTTCGTGAGTCTTTTTAAAAAGTGCCAAGATCTTTTTAACAAAAGGATTATGATGATGATGGTGACTCATTTCAACAACAATAAAAAAAAAAAAAAAAGGAAAAACGGGAAGAGAATAAAGAAAAATATAGTATAACGTCTTTTTTTTTTT
>JNEK01002708.1:0-25289 GCA_000697295.1 Mucor indicus B7402
TAGATGCACAAATCAAAAATGTTTAGTGCCTGCTCGACTTTGGAATAGAGACTTAGCCGCTGTGTTGAACTTTCGGGATATTGTCTTTAGTCACAGAGAAGCTCTTGGTCGCCCTGAGAGGTTTAGAAGACAGACGTTAAAACGTCCTTCGACAAGCGTCCCCTCCTCCTCTACCCACAAGAAAATCCGCCCTATGCCTTCCGATGACGGTTCTCCTGAGGAAGGAAATATTGATAGGGTAAACCTTTGATGCAGGTAATTTCCATACCATTCATTGTTATTCGTTTGTTTAATTTCCATTTTTTATTTTGTCCAAAATAGGTAAGACAATAGTTCAATAATTAACTCTGATTCGTCTAAAATCATTTTTATATATCTGAAAATAATTTATATATTTTCCAAAATAGGTAAGCTAAGTGTCCAAAAAAAAATTTAACTTCGTCTGAATTTGAGTAGAAATACTGTAAACGCATATCAATAAGGATCTTGTCACACCTCTTCTAAGGCAAGAAAAAACTTTATATTTTAAACTTGTTAGAAGACAGCTATTAATGAAGGAGCATTATTCGTGTATCAATGGCTTTTGATATGACAATCAATTCAAGTAAAAGCATATATATGAGCTTAAAATCTCAAGAATTGACTATGATATATGGCTTATTGATTGAGCTCAGTAGCTTACTATAGTTATGTCGTATTTGAATTCAGCTATAGTCTACATAATTGATACTAGAGACTTAATGGTATGCATCAAAATGCAATAGGCTCTACTAATAATAGCAATCCATATCAGCTGTTTTGGCGAATAATCCACGGTATAACCTTATTTGAACTCTTTTTTATTACTGATTGATGGTGTTATTTATTCTCAGATGCAATAAAAATTATACCAGGGAAACATGCAGATGATACCATTCGATGTGAAAGAAGTGCTTACTTCCATCTACATAATAAGTTGAACTATTAGACGATCTCTCCAACTTCTTTGCGTGGCATCTCATCCTTCCACGAGTCCCAAAAATGGAATTTACTGAGGTTAGCTCAATCATGATATATGTTACCCCCAATGTCTGTATCTGAACCTTCTTGAAAAAGAAGATATATTTTAAGAAAAGGAGACTTCTTGGGGTACTAATAAAGAAGTATAAATAACTGGATCACGGAATTTGCATGACAAGGTATGTAGATATACTAATGGTATTGCACAGAGCTTAATTAATAATAAGCAAGTGATATAAAATTACTGGCGTTATCTTTCATTCCTTCCCCAACGATCAATACGTAGTAGACATGCTCGTTTTTTTGTTTAACAGATTTTATATACATCTTCTAATACAACTTGTGTTAAGATTGCTGTTTTTCTTGTATTACCAATCAACCATTGCTGTTTTCAATAGTAAGGGCATTTTTTATTACGCAAACCTTACTGAATTGAGAATATGCTCAATGCACAAATAGATATATGAATGTTATGGTATGATCTCTAAATGTTATACAGAATTGTAACAAAGAAAAATTCCTGGGACTTTTTTTTTTTTTTTTTTTTGAGAAGCTCTCCTCAGCTTAGTGTGAATATTGCAAGTAATTTTATTCAACATAACCATAGTTGATCGAACTCTTGCCTTTTTCTTTTTCTGTTTTACCTTGTACAAACTAGAAATATCCGCTTGTTACCGAAAGTATTTAAGTTTTTTTTTTTTTTTTTTTTTTAGAAAACCGTAACAATTTTCTATATTTGACAAATCTTCCTGAAATTGGGAACATAAATTAGATACTACTCCTATCACTTTTTTTTTGTTTTTCTTTTTGTTTCTTTCCTTTTTTTTTTACATGAAGACTGATCGATATTTAGCCGATAAGAATGCACTATTTGCAAGACTTGAAGCAAAACCTTTCTTTGATACACTATCATTAAAGGAAAAGAAATACGCCCACTTTATGTCTCGAGCAGCCTTTGAAGGAACTCGTATAATTATCACTCAAATCAATCCAGCTGCTATACGTATTTACGATATGATATTAAAACTCTTTACAAATGCAAAAGGATCAATGATTGATGTTGATAGACTATTTGAAATCAGGTATTTTATATGCTCAAAGTTTTAACTACTGCAGAATTGAACCTTAATTAATATATGCTAAAATAAGTGGGGTCTCAAAACAAGCCTTTCACGACTTTCTTCAATATGTAGCACAGTTCTTGGGAAACCTTAGTAATTATAAATCATTTGGGGACGAAAAGTTCATTCCACGAATAAATAGATATGATTTTGAAAGAATAATACGAGCCTCTGGTTCCCGAGAAGCCTTTCTTTTATTCAGAAGAAACATGGAGGAAATATATGGTACAGATCCAATTGCTCATAATCTTCTCGGCTTTCCTGAAGATGGCCATGTCTCTGGATACTATTCAGACAACGTCACCTGCGATGATATTCAACTTGTTCACGAATTCTTACAAAAAGAAAAAATCAACCCTTTAAATACTCGCTTATTCAAGGACGACACAACTGGTGATTTTAGATTAGCCATTGCAGCTGCAGAGGAACGAGAACCCCGCAAATTTTACGCGTTATCGAACGGCAGTCGAATCCAAGTAAGTTATAATGACTTTCAGCAACAAATGATAAAAATAGCACGGGCCATTCAAGACGCGACACCTTACGCAGCCAATGAAATACAAGAGAAAATGCTCGCCGCCTATTTTACTGCCTACACAACAGGATCCATTGAAGCCCATAAAGACTCGCAAGTGTATTGGTTGCAGGACATCAATCCACTGATCGAAACAAACAATGGTTTTGTAGAGACATACCGTGATCCTCAAGGTGTACGCGCAGAGTGGGAAGGATTTGTAGCCATGGTCAATAAAGAACAAACACTCAAGTTCAACCAATTGGTCGATATGTCGTCTCTATTTGTGTCACTCCTACCATGGACTTTGGAATTCGAACGAGAAACACTCAATAAACCGGATTTCACGTCTTTAGAAGTACTTTCCTTTGCCGTCGGAGGGATGCCAGCAGGGATCAACATTCCTAATTACGAAGAGATTACACAGGTCCTGGGATCTAAAAACGTGTCCTTGGGAAATGTACTTTCAGCGAGATCTCCTAATGAGAAATTCCCTTTTATTAGGGATGAGGACCTGGTATTATACTCAAAGTACTTGAGCTTGGCATTTGAAGTTCAGGTTGGCACTCACGAATTAGGTCATGGCACAGGTAAATTGTTTTATGAAGACGAGGATGGAAATGTCAATTTTGATCCAGAAACAACCATCAACCCCTTAACCGGAGAACTTGTTCAGACGTGGTATGGACCTGGTCAAACATTTAATTCAAAATTCAAAAGTATTGCCAACAGTTATGAAGAATGCCGTGCAGAATGTATTGCATTGATTGTTTCCACACATCCGGATATCTTGAAAATATTTGGATTTGAAGGACAGGAAGCGGAAGACTTATTATATGTATTATATCTTAGTATGGCTCATGGAGGCTTATCTGCTATGGAATTTTATGATCCATCAGTCTCAAAGGTAAGAGGCTTTTTATTATATAAGGAGAGAATTTTGTTAATACATTGATATATTTGTAGTGGGGACAAGCTCATATGCAAGCGCGTTATGCTTTACTGAGGATTATGCTAGATGCTGGAGAAGGGTTCTTGAGTATTAAGCAATGTATTAAAGACGATAAAGAAGGTTTAGAAATCCACATGGATAGAAGCAAAATTCAAAGTGTTGGTGTACCCGCGTTATCAGAATTTTTGCTAAAATTACAGACTTATAAATCAATCGCTGATGAATTGAATGGTACAAAGCTGTTTTTGGAAACAACGCGTGTGCCTGACGAATGGCATCTGATCCGTGATACAGTGATAGAGTCTAAACAGTCCCGTAAAGTGTTTGTTCAAGGCAACACATTTATTACAAAAGATGGAAAAGTTGAACTAAAGGAATACGAACCTTCCGCTATTGGTATGATTCAAAGCTTTGTGGAGCGTAAAGTATAAATAAAAGAGAATAATTAAACGTCGCCTCAAGACTTGCCTTTTTGGGAAACCGTCACCTTGGCGTTCTCTCGTAAAAATAAAAATTTTTCAGCGCTTTGAATATTTCCAAAAACAACAGATTGTCAATTGAAATTTTTCTAAGTCATTTTAGCACTTCAGATTTACTCAAAATGAGCGTTTCCAAAAAGTTCAATCTCCTGTAAAATCCATTTTTTTGTCTTCTAAAATCTCACCATGTCATTTTAAATGTAAAGCTGCATTGATATTTTTCAGGTCTCTACTTTTTTTGTATGTAAGTAATGCTCAGTAGATCGTTCTGCTGATATTGGCCTTTAGTAAACTTTTTTTTCTTTTTATGCTTCAGAGTTTTCAATGGTTCTGTGATATCTGCCAGTATTCAACAGAGGGAACAACATTGAAGGATTGTGATCCCTGTTATTATTTCCCGCAAAGACAGCAACTGGACGCCTGAAGGTATCAGCAGCCAGCTGTGCGCATGGTACGTCAGTGAACCAGAACAAAGGACTGCAGCTAATATTAAACCTTGGAGGGATACCACCGTCAGAGAATTGAGCCTAATTGATTTGCTTACTTTCGACTTCTTCTGTTATACCAAAACATCGTACTATGCGTTTTAAAGATTCAAAGTCAAGGTAATCGCCAAAAGTGTCTGTGTAGAACTTTTCGCTTTGCAAAAGTGTATCACGTATCTTAAATTTAACTTCCATGAAACGATTTTCTGAATAAGGCTTTTGAGCAGAAAGTTTATCTCACTGAAAACCACAGTTATTGGAATCAAGACTTGTCCCTTGCTGCAGATCTTGAAACAATTAACAAGTTTTGTACTTTTCTTACAATCGAAATTCACCTCTAATCGATGTATTCATGCTTTTTTTTTCTTGAGCAACTATGCCAAATTTCTGCATACAGCTCGTATTTTGATACGAAAACTAATTAGCATTGATCAATTGAACAACAACTGTACATAAGTGATTCTTAAAGAGATTAATACATCATAGATATAAGATAGAGTCTATATATAAACAAAGGACATTGAATGCTAGTAGTAATTATATATAAGCATGCTAATACGAAATATAAACTAGATTTAATAAGACTTGGTTAGACCAAGAGACTACTCTATTAAGAAGTATAGCAATGTTATTGTTATACAGGCACAAAAAGTACTATTAAAGCAGAATAACAATAATAATATCTTTATAAGGAATCAGAATAGCTTCAATTAGTCATATAACAGCATTTTATAATTTAGTATAAATAGTACTAGTTTCTTTTTATTATGAATAAAACATCTTAAAACCATCTCAAAGTATTTCATTTACCTTTTATTTAAATTCGCTTTGAGTCATCATACTGCCGTGTACAAAGTATTAGCCAAACTTAAACTACTTGAACATATTGATTCCCACTGTGATTAATCGTCCGCTCAGATCATCTATAGATCATTGGCTTGGCAATCCCTTACTTTACCAACATTAAATAAAAACTTTATCATCCTGGAGAAGCGAATTTGAGCACGTTATCAACCTTAAATCATTGCAACCAAACAAAGAGATGACGGAATATTGATTTACGACCGCACAAAAAGTGGTCCATTGTTAGCATTAAAGGAAAACATAATGGAATAAAATGAAATAATAACAGTCTGGTCTTGTCTTTAAGTGATGGACTTGATCAGTAGTTGAATGGCAATGATTGGTCAAATAAAAGTTTGAGCAATTGTTTATGTGTGTGTGTGTGTTTTTTTTTTTTTTTTTTTTTTTTGAAAACCTCGTGCTTCGAAAATATAATTAATTTTCCAACTTTTTTTATTATTTTACTTTTTCCTCTTTTCTCTCAAATATACCAAAAGGTAAATAAAAGGAACAACAGAGAGAAAGAGAGATTAATGTGAAAATAGAGATGGCTGAAATTAGAAGAAAGCTCGTAATTGTAGGTGACGGTGCATGTGGTAAAACATGTCTTTTAATTGTGTTTTCAAGGGGAACTTTTCCTGAGGTAAAAAATGAGCAAAAAATAGATACCAAACGATATTTGATAGATCAAAGTATTTTAGTTGTACGTTCCTACTGTCTTTGAAAACTATGTTGCAGATGTTGAAGTTGATGGTAAACATGTTGAACTAGCTCTTTGGGATACAGCAGGTAATAAAATATACAAAGAAAGTGGAAAAAAAAAAAAAAAAAAAAAAAAAAAAAAAAAAAAAAAAAAAAAAAAAAACGAAATGATAACACAAGTATTGTTATTATAGGTCAAGAAGATTATGATCGCCTCCGCCCTTTATCTTATCCTGATTCTCATGTTATTCTTATTTGTTTCTCTATTGATTCTCCTGATTCATTAGATAACGTTCAAGAGAAGGTAAAAGAAAAAACAGAAAGAAAAATTCTATTTTTATTTAAACAAGTACTTGTAGTGGATTTCTGAAGTCCTTCATTTTTGTCAAGGCCTTCCTATTTTACTTGTTGCTTGCAAAAAAGATTTAAGAAATGATCCTGCAAAGATTGAAGAATTGAGAAAAACATCTCAAAGACCTGTTACGACTGAAGAAGTAAAATATTGAAACTTTCTATTCATGTTGTACTAAAAATAGATTTTTAAATAGGGTTTGGGTGTTGCACAAAAGATTGGTGCCTACAAATATCTTGAATGCTCTGCAAAAACTGGTGATGGTGTTCGTGAAGTTTTTGAAAATGCTACTCGTGCTGCCTTAGCGATGAATAAACCTTCCAATAGAAATAAAAAGAAGAAGTGCCTCATTTTGTAAATTTATGATACTCCCCCCCCAAATATTTCTCCTTTTTTTTTTTTTGAATAAAATATAAAGTGCTCAAACGCCCTTTTCTTTTTATACTAGTTATAACTACTTTCAACCATTTTATTCATAGTACACCCTTCATATGTACCAGAAGTGGGTGCTATTGTTAAAGAAATGGTAGGTTGTTTACTTAAATTGTATATATCCCAATTAGGAGAGTCACTTCTTTGCTCAAGGTTACAGGTTTGAACTCTCGAATTTATACATATATTTAGTTTATGATGCCGTATTCGACGGGCTTATCTGTAGGTCTGTAGCCACCGGCTGTATCATGCCTAGCCCTTATATTGAGAGAGACACTGCTCTCAAATTTTAATTATCTTGCCTTTCCCGCTTTTTGTACATACAAGGAGATAAAGCTAACTATGCTTTAGTTCATTCTGTATCACAAACTATGTTAAAATGTCAACTATCATATTATGTATCAGCAAATAAATTGTCCTACTATATCAACATACCAGTCATCGTATTAATATATTCTCGCTAGTATCAATTATTTGTTCCTATCTCTTTATACAATCGTTCTAACCAACCTCAGAATGCTCCCAAAAAATTATGGGAATAATTAGTAGTAGAAACTATCTTTCAAGTAATCGAGAATAAAAGGAAACCGACTTGTCTCTAACAAGACCTGTCAAATGTTTATATTCAAGTTGATACATAGGCAATGAAGAAAGTTTTTAGTTACATCTTATATACCGTATTGTACTCAGTTTTTAGATTTCCAGCTCCATATTGTCTCTTGTTTGTACGTATATTGTTTGTTTATCTATTGAAGTCCTTCATGATCACCTCTTAATAATCGGCCTAGTCTCCCCTTTATACCCTTGAAGTTATGTCCAACGGGATTATCCCTGATAATTAATGGAACAAATTAAGCACCGGCTAATTCTTGGTACGCGTACTATTTTCAAGTGCTTTTAACTACAAAAAATTGCAAACAGTATACGTAAACTTAGAAAAGGGATTTGCTATTTACACATGGTCAATTACTGGATCTTGCTAAATATACACGTTTATTACATACACAAAGCAAAGGTATAAGAGAAGTATAAATGTTATTAAGAAATTTTTACAATCAAAGGATTTAGTACAGTCTTGTTTCTGTTTCCTGTGAATTTCCTTCTCGAATGATATAGGTTTGCATAAAATGTATAAAAGAAAATGTTAGCAAACTGTCGACCTGCTTACGTTTCTTTGCTCTATGATTATGGTGAGAAGCTGGGTTCATTGTCTCAAGAATAGCAAGATAATACACAAAGGAAGCATATATTGTTTATTCAACAAAGGTTCAGCAGAAATCCACGTGTAATGGGCGTGTGTATTTAGCAAAACCCAATGATTGACCATGTGCAAATAGAAAATCTCAAAAAATCCCTTTTTCTACTAGTCTACGTATGCTTTTTGCAATTTTTTTTGTAAAAGTGCAAAAAATGTCTGTCCGAGCAGAATTTGAAAACAGTAATGAAATTGGCGTCTTTTCTCGACTAACAAACAGTTATTGTTTGATTGCCACAAGTGGGTCTGAAAATTTTCACAGGTAGTCTACATATATACTATTGGATCGACATAATTAAATCATCAATTTAGTGTCTTTGAAGGTGAATTGGGCGATGTCATTCCCGTCATACAAACTTCGATTGCTTGCACTCGTGTTGTTGGTCGCTTAACAGCTGGAAATAAAAACGGGTTGCTTGTACCAAATACCATCACCGAGCAAGAATTCAGACATTTGCGAAACTCGCTTCCTGACCATGTTGTCGTACGACGTGTGGAAGAACGACTTTCAGCTTTGGGAAATGTCATTGCATGTAACGATTATGTAGCTCTCGTGCATCCTGATATTGATCGTGAAACTAAAGAAATTATTGCCGATACGCTCCAAGTCGAAGTTGTTCATCATGCTATTGCGGATAATGTACTCGTAGGATCCTATTGTGCATTAAGTAACCAAGGTGGACTTGTTCACCCTCGCTCAAGTGCAGAAGAAAGAGAAGAGCTCTCAACACTTTTACAGATTCCTTTGGTTGCAGGTACGGTCAATAGAGGCTCCAACGTCATTGGCGCTGGTTGTGTAGTCAATGACTGGTGTGCTGTAGTAGGTATGGATACAACGTATTCAGAAGTTCAACTGATGGATCGTATTTTTCAACTTGAAGATTACCAACCAGTGCCATTGAACACATTTAGTAAAAATACAGTAGTTTTCACTTATTCATGATACCCACAGCTGTCGGTTCTATTGTTTGTTTTTACATAAAAATAAACCGTTTTGGTCATACAGTTATAAACATTGTGGCTTAGACGTCAAGGAATCAAAAAAGGATTTTAAAGGAAAAATTTTATTTACAATATATAAAAAGAGACATATACATTTACCTAAGAAAAAAAAAGGCAATTAATAAAAAGGAAAAAGATGCAAGGTGTTGTTATTAGAATCCTTTCAGAATGTGGAGGCTAGGAGCCGTTTTCAGCAACATCTTTATGAAGACCGTCGTGATATATATTATCATCTTTGAAAATAATAACAACAACACCATAAACACATAAAGAGATAGTTTACCTTAAAATGAAGCCAATATTCCAGTAAAAGGAAATACACCAAATGAAGAATATTCTATATAAAACAAAAAAAATTGAAATTAGATGAAGATGTCAAACAACCAAGTTTAAAGTTTTTTTCTCGAAAAAAATCAGATGTAAAAAAAACTCTTCACGAAAATCAGACATATGCTTGTCTACTTGTTTCTTTGGTTTCATCATCTTTTTTAAGAAAGAAAAACAAAGAGTAAAAAAAAAAAAATACCTACAGTAATAATACGCCAAAAGGAAATTTCTTCTGAAAAGCATGCGTTCATGTAAAAAAGGATCAACTAAAAATAAAGAGTTAGTATCGATGACATGAGCATGCTCCTTTTTCGTCTTTATTTTTATGGTTTCAGTAAAGCATGAATGGTATTAAAAAGGTTTTTTCAACAATGAATTACTCTTCTGACTCGTCATCTAGAATGTCATCATCGAACCATAAAAATAAAAAAAGAAAAAGAAACTACAATTGACCAGTAATTACCTTTTCAATGAACGCATACAGACATGGCATAAACTCATAAAAAGACAAGACTATCTATAGAAAGGGAATGAATAAATATGCTTTGAAAATAAAAGATTCTCTTTATCTTTTTCTTTATAATCAGAAAACAGCCAATTTGATTTCTACAGAAGTTTCAGACGGTAATTCCAACTTTAAAAAGTTCGGACATCATTTGAAAAGAAAAAAACAATAAAGAGAACCAACGTATTAAATAACTTACATAAAATAAAGAGAGAAACACGTGACAGTAACCGACATCTGTAATAAAAAGTAAATATGAGTACGGAATTCATTAAAATATGTTTAGAAGTTATGTGTGGTCCTAGCATCAGTAAAAAAGATTTCACATCAATTTAATCAGAAACTCTAGTTTGTTTGACATAAAGCATCTTTTGCAAAAATTACACACATAAAATCATATTCATTCCAAATACTAACCTTTTTTATTATTTTGTAAAAGAAGAAAAGTTCTTTAAAAGAAATTTTTTTCGCTCTTTATACCCCTTCTAAAGAAAAAAATTTTTACGGTAAACCAGTCACCAAAGTGTACTGCGTTTTTTCAGAGGATTCAATCCCAGAGGCTGCTCTTTAAAATAATAAAAGCTACTAGCGCTTCATCTGTGTACAGCAGTACAGTATGAGTTTGTCAAATGTATATTAAATATTCCTAATGCTTTTCTCGTTGCCATATGCCGATTATAGTTGAAAGAAGCTTCCTAATATCGTTTTGAATACCTCTTAAAAACTATCAAGACTGATCTACAAACCTGGGAGCATCATGTGGGTACAATGAACGAAAGCAGGGGTTGATAATCATCGAGTTTATAAAATTTATATATATACTCTTAGGAAAGAAATTCGGCGAGGTTCCTTTGATCTTATGGTCATGAGGCGTGTTAAGAAACGAAGACGTTAAAGGTCCGGGCTTTTGAAAGTTGCACACGGCAGCAAGGTCTCGATTATACAGCTTTGGAGGAAAGTGCTTTTCACATTTGAGGAGGCCATTACAAATAACGGAAGGCATTTTGTTTCTCTTAAATGGTCTGGGGTTCTTGACTTTCTTGAACTTTTTCAATTGTCCATCATGATTTGGACAAACGCCCGAGGTCTTAAATTCGTCAATGAAAAGTACAGTGAACCCGTTTTTCTGGAGCATTTTGACAAGGCCCTTATTTCTTATCGGCTCATGAAATTTTGCTGTTGTTGCAGACCAATTTTCAAGTGTGAGCACAGAATTTGATCCAAACTTCTGTCTTAAACTTCGAACTAACTGATAATCGTTCTGCTTGTAGTAAGTGTAATCAGAGAAACGCATCTTCCGGAAAGGCAGAAAGTCCAAAGCCTGCAGCTGCTTATTCGTTAATATTTGGATTTCATTTAATTTTTCCTTTAGTGCTTCTTGTTGTTGATGTTCGTTAAGCCAATCAAGAGTGTTTGCAACGAAAAGTAAGAGATCACCAATAATATTTTGTGAAACCTGTTTTTGTATGTGTCTTTGCAATAACATAAGTTGAAGATTCAGAATAAAGGTTTGTAGTTTCTGTCGCTCATCGTGGGCATCAATATTACTTCTAGGGAGTGATTCTGTATAGCGTGAAACAAATAAATGTCCCTAGTACAAATTGTTCCTTTTTCGAATATTAAATCTATTGCTGAAATCGTAATTGAGATCCTGCGTCATAGTTCCTGTTTCATTGCCGTAGTATTCATAAAGTAAATTTCCATGTTCGGCTCTAGCTTTTAAGTAATCAACAAACAGCAAAAGAGTGACGGATGACGAGTTTGTCTTCGAAAGAGCATTTTGTGCCAAAAGCACATTTGACGGAATCAATCTTTTTCACAATATCTTGAAGCGACGTGCTTGTTTATTTCTGCAAACTTGAGTGTATATAAATATTTTCTTATCTTCTACTGTGCTGGTCTCCTTCATACAATATAGTAGATCACGCCTATTCGGATCTATCAAAACGCACCTTCCCTTTATCTCTTCGTGCTGTGATCTGGTCAACGCTTCGACATACTTCAGTTCATCATTGTCAGCACTATTTGTTCTTGAGCTACCTTCTCCTTATCGCGTACGAGTCGTTGAAAAGCTCTGCTTTATAATAGATGTACCAATCCCATCTGTTTGCATTGTTCCACGAAATTGTAAAGATTTTTGGTCCCCCTGACCCTATATCGTTTTTGTCTTCATATTAACGAACTGGTTCCAAATAGTATCCTTGTCTTCTGTCATGTTCTTTTTTTCTAAGATATGGTAATTCACTATCTTCGTGTCGTAGTTTGAACTTGTAAAATTTATATAATTGTCAATGTTAGTTAAATACAAATAAATATGCCTGTATCATATCATATCTAATACAATACTGTGTAATGAATAATATAAATTATTAGACTCTATAATATACACTGAATATCTACATAAAGATACTAATTATGACCTGATACATATTTCTATAAAAAGTATAATAAGAGAAAAGGTTCCACCTTGATCTCAGATTATCTTATTGTCCAGTCAACTTCCTTAAATCAGTAAATACAATGTAATGATCTATTAAATATTCTATACTTGATAAAACCTACCTGTGTTTATAGTATTCATATCATTAATTCTAACCTATCAACTCTTAGTTCTATGTTTCTAATCCTTTACTGTAGTATAAATACCTTTATTTAGTTTTTATGTATTTTAGTAATCTGGTCTTTAGACTTAATAAACATTGAAAGATTCTCAAACTACTCTTTTACTGTTTATTTTCTATTTTTACCTCAATCTATCACACTTCGTGTCCAAAGTCATATATCCAGGTATAAAAGAGCACCTCAAAGGAAAGCAGTGAAAACTTTTTAGATCGTGTAATTGACACAGTTGAGCCAATTTATAAAAGGTTTTAAAGTGGTTTTGAGGGCTGGCTTTAACATCGTATAATAACTAGAAGACTTTTTAAAGCTGTATTCAACTGGATATATAAGTGTTGTAAAGCATATGATATTCCATGATAGAACATCTAAAGACGTGTTATATATTTGCAGCTTAAGAGGACGGGGAAATAGCAGGTGATTTCCGAATTCCACAGAGTCATCTGAACGAATAGTGCAGGCGTCAGAAATACATGAATCTCGAAATAGCGCATGCATTGCGATATTTAGATTGAAATATTTTGATTGGAATATTTTGCTTGGGATTCGCTGACATCATTATAGGACAAATACTGAATTACGGTCACTTACAAAATACACAGGCGAGATCTAATCAAGTGAAGTCAGCAGAGGCATTTTGAAGAAGACTTCCACGAAAAAAACATCTTTCCCCAGTGATTGAAAGGCTTTCTTTGGAAAACCAGTAGTACGGGCTGGGGTCGCAAAGAAGGGTATTTTTGAGCATCTGGTAAATTGAGAGTGGAAGCACAGTGCAGTTTTTAATGTTCTTATTTTGGAACATAAAAAATTACTACTGCCATTTTTTAAAACTCTCACAGTTGCACCTTTCCAATAGTAAACATGACTTGCATAGTTTTCTTGTCATATGAAGTTTGCGACCCCATTCAAAGGTTACACTTTTACATATAAATTTGTTTATTTTTTCTTCCTTTTTTTGTTTCCTTTTTTAATAATAATATTATCTGATGTCTTTGAGATATACACCTTTGGAGTCAATTGAAGACTACGTTACTTGTCTTAGAGGCACTTATACTACAGGTTCATACATTTTTTTTAAAAAAAAAAGACATATAAAACACGTCAACTAAAAAGCTTTAATGCGTATAGGTAAATCAAGAGATGCCTTCGCAAGAAAATTTTTTCTTGAGCGCTTGTATTCCATGGTCAAAGATAATGAAGAGTTATTTTATGAAGCTTTAGCTAAAGATTTGAATAAATCAAGAGCTGAATCTTTGTCAAGTGAGATTAGCCCTGTCCTTGAAGAGTGCGCTTATTTCCTTAACGTATGTAATACGTAAAAACACTCTCCCGTCCCTCTCCCTTTTTTTTTTTTTTTTGTTTAACTCTTAGTTTCTACTTTTAGAATTATGATGTTTTGGTTAAAGATAAAAAGGTGAAGCCTCGCTTCACAGCCAACCTACTTGATTCTGCTTACGTCCGGCATGAGGCATTAGGCGTTGTTTTAATTGTGTGTAAGTACATACATAGGCACATCTTACACCTAACTCATACATTTTTAAATATATATAGCCACATGGAATTATCCCCTGCAAGTAAGTTCGTAAACAAACAATACTAAGATGCAATAAATAACCATATTATACTATAAACAAGCTTTCATTAGTCCCATTGGGTATGTAAGAAAAATATTTCTATATTTCTGATATGCGTATTAAGCGTCTTGCTCTTTTTAGCGGGAGCTCTTGCTGCTGGTAACTGTATTGTCCTCAAAGTATGTATAGACGTAGCTTGCTTGGTTACTATACGTATTCTTATTTTATTTTTTGCTTAGCTTTCCGAAGTTTCAGTACACACATCTGCGTTAATCACAGACCTTTTCCCAAAATACCTAGACATTTCGATGTACAGAGTTGTTAATGGTGGCGTTGAAGAAACCCAGCATTTACTCAAGCAGAAATTCAACCACATCTTTTACACTGGCAATTCACAAGTTGCTAAATCAATTATGGCTGCTGCTTCTCAAAACTTGACACCCGTTACCTTGGAACTTGGTGGAAAGTCGTAAATATAGCATTCCTTTCTCGAAAGCTTTGAAACTGTTTACAGTATCTAACTTGCAAATAGACCAGCCATTGTTACTGAGGACGCCAATATACAAATTGTCGCCAACCGTATCGCTTTTGGTAAATTTTTTAATGCGGGACAGGTGCGATAAAAACAATTTTCTATACATATACGGCTAATAATATATTATAGAGCTGTGTTGGTGTAGATTATATGCTTATCCATAAATCGCGTCTCCATGACTTCTTGAAAGCTATTAACAAGACATTGGAAAATTGGTATGGCTCTAACCCTCAGCATGCTAAGGACTATGGCCATATTATCAACGACAAACATTTCGACCGTCTGGTTTCTCTCATTCAAAATCGTCAATCGGGTAATATAGCTATTGGAGGACAGCACCAGCGTGAATCGCGCTACATTGCTCCGACCGTTATCACAGACGTAAACCCTTTTGATAGCGAACTCATGGATAACGAAATATTTGGTCCCATCCTTCCTGTCATTACTTATTCTTCAATTGATGAAGCCATTGGTATTATTAACCAAAAGTAAATCGGTAGCTTATGTACTTTACCTTCGCGTACATTATTGAACATGTCTTTACATAGATCACCAGCTCTTGCGTTATACGTCTTTGCAAAAAAGAAAAGCGTTATTAAAAACAGTAAAAATAACTCGCTTTCTATGAAACAACTTTAAAATACTGACATTTTTTTTCCAGTACTTGCATATACAACATCTGGTGGGGTTACTGTTAATGATACACTTTTACACCAAACTGGTAAGGTAGCATTGCATTCACTATTACCGTGATGACTTGAATTTTTTTTTTTTTTGTAGAATACGCTTTACCATTTGGCGGTGTAGGTAGTTCTGGTATGGGCGGCTATCACGGAGAAAAATCGTTTAGATGCTTTTCTCATGAACGCGGTATACTTGTAAAGAAACAAAGGTTGGAGTGGTTAACTTCTGCAAGATATCCTCCTGTTAGTACAGTCAAAGTGGCTATTCTTCGCTTGTTTTTACTGACCAATCCAATAAGATTTTGGTACATTGTCTACAAAAAGCGTATCCAATGGTTTACTTTGGTACTTGTTATTTTGGGTGTTCTATTGAAACGACAATTTAAATAAGTATTTTCTTTCCCTTACTTTGACATGTAATAAACAGTGTTCATCTCACTCTGTGAAATATATAATTGAGTTTACAGTCAGTGCAAATAGAACGGAGCGAGAGAAGCTTCCTGTCATCGGCTCCTCTTAAAAGTTAAACATAGTAATTCCTGAGAATCTCCTTTTTCTTTATCGAAATTTTCAAAATGTGTGATAAGTTTATTGTAATTATTTATGAAGAAAAGGTGGTGCCTGATGTTTTGCTTGATTTTTATTAGTATACATAAACTGTGACTGGTCGTAGGTTGAAGATGACGTTGGGGGAACAAAAACAGTAGTTCTATTTGAATCTTGTAGTTTCTCATAATCTGACTTTAGCTTTTGAGGCACTTGACCTTCGTTTTTTCGAGATATATATTCATAACAGCTTTTTACGAGATTTTGATGATACTCTTGCCTTTGTTTAGTTTCGTGTAAATCTTTTACTATTTGACTGAATGTATCATATAGATGATTCAACTGTTGCACTAGATCAGACTGAGAGACCTGGATCATTGTTAAATGAGCTTGTAAGTCAGACTCACGTCGCACATTCTCTGATTCTATAGTTTTACGCTTAATTGTATCTAACAAGTCTGGCTGATCTCTTAAAAACTTTGAATGTGAGAACTCCCAGATTTGATTCTCTGCTAACGTTCGATGGCCTCGTGGAGATTTGTTAACTTTATGAAATCCATACCTACACATATATAAGTGTAAATAGTAGTAGGTATATGTGTATTAAGAAAACCTTATTACATATTGAGCTGCCTAACAAAGCTACTGAAATTGTTATGCTTAAAATGCTTTGGTAGCACGTCTTTTGAAAAGTCCAATATATTACAAACAATAAAAGAAGCACCTGTGTAGTTCCAAGCTATTAAATGCTGAAATTGTTCATCTAAAACCATACTATAAAACAATTTAGTAATGCCGTAGATATTAAAGAAAAGGGAATTTACTTGTATAATTTATGAACAAACGAGTTATTCTGTGAGTTTTTCTGAGTTGAAGTTATGTACAAGGAAGATTGGCTATCATAGGAGCTTGGACTGTCCGCTGTATTGGATGGTACGATATAAGGTGGGATTAATGATTGATTTGTTAAAAACGAGTGGTGATTCATTTTGTTAAAAAGAAAAAAAAGATGCATTGTGACACATCTTGTTGTCGTCTTCTTTGTACTAATCGTAAATAGAAAATTGAGAAATTTAGAATCACAGGAAATATTGACTGATAGAGTATTCGCTAATAATTTATAGTTATAAATACACCTCTTGGAAGCATTATATCTCATTGTTGCACACATTGGCTTTTGGATTCTTTCAAAAAAAAAAAAAAAACTGGCCAATTATGTAAAGCTAACTTTCCTCTTTTGTGTGTCTACGTCTCATGTTTTACATACAGATATCTCCAAGGCAGCATATATACCACCCATTTGATGTATTAACAAGGACTGCCATCGACCATCTCCATAATCATAGACGTCTACAAATATCACGATCTGTCCCCGGACGGCTCTCATTTCTCCTTAACAAGCCGTTCATACCCAGACAAAAAGGACAAGCTGACAAGAACAGCTCAAAGCATATTGCATGGTCTATTCGTCGGACAACCATTCGTCAAATTCTACATATTTCGATCAAAGCTCTCCGGACGTTCGCCTTCATGGCCTAAGATTATTATGTTGGCTATTCTTTAGTTACAACTCACTTAGTATCTTTTTCTCTTTATCCTCTTAACCCTTTTGACTAACAAAAAGGCTTTTAGTTTTCTCTAACAATTCTCCAGACTAGACCTCACAATACACTATATCAAATATATGACAAATAAACTTATTCTTAATCGTAATAGCGTATAAAAAAAAACTAGTTTATTATAGTTTGCTATCATCGGTGCCAACTTTTGCTACAACTTTAGCGTAGGAAGTGCGATTGTTGATAGCCATAAGTCCCTGTGGGATAGTTTCAAGGCTGTAAATTTGATCATAGAGAGCAGGTTGTAATTTTCCTGATTCAAATAAGTCAAACAAAGCTTTCCAAACTTCAGGAATACGTTCAGGTTCATTTCTAGTATAAGCACCCCAATGCAAACCGCTACATGAATCTATTAGTAAATGCTACTGTTTCATGAGATAAATCGCACAACTTACACAGCAGAGATATTCTTTAACAATAAACGATTAGTGGGAATCTTTTCAATGGTACCTTGAGCAAAACCAATAATAAGAATACGACCATTCCAAGCAGTGCACTTTGTACTAAAAATATATTTTCAGTTATTACATTTCATTGAATAAAAGCCCATTGTAGTTACCTGGCTTCAACCAAACCAACAGGATCATAAACAACATCGGCACCATGTCCGTTAGTGAGTTTTTTCACTTGTTCAGTCCAATCTTTATCACGATAGTTAATAACATAGTCAGCACCATATCGCTTGACAATGTCAAGCTTTTCTTGAGAACCAGCAGTAGCAATTACTTTAGCCCCCAAAGCCTTTGCAATTTGAACAGCGGCAATACCAACACCACCAGCAGCAGCATGAACTAAACAATATTCACCAGCCTTTAATTGAGCGCGCAACACAAGGGCTGAATAACTAGTAGGATAGGTAATGTATAAACCAGCGGCTTGTTCGAAAGTAAAGTTTTTGGGCATATGAAGTACGTTCGTAGCAGGAATGTTGACGACTTCAGCAAATGAATTGCCGGATCCAAAAACACGATCGCCAGCTTTAAATTGAGGAACAGTGGATTTAAGAACAATTCCACTGAATTCACCACCAGGAATAAAAGGGAAGGGAGGTTTTATTTGATATCTACCTTGAATCTTTTATAATATAAAAATAAGTTTCTTTCTTTTTTTTCGAAAGGCAGTCTTTTTACCATCAAAGTGTCGAAAAAGTTAAGACCAGTAGCCTTCACTTTAACTTGAATCTCGCCCTTCTTAGGCTCTGCAGGAAGATTAACGTTCTTTAAAGCAAGTTCTTCAGGACCCTTTAGCCATTTTTCAACAATGAAAGCCTTCATATTTTGTTATTCTCGAGTAGTAAAGAAGAAAAGAGTGTGTGCAAATAAAGATAATGAATTTATATAAGCTATAATCAATGTATGGGAAAGTGATTTGCGAGCCCGATTAAAAGCTGACAAAGGGGATTTTGAAGCGTGAGTTTCAATGGGCAAATACATCTTGGGAACACAAAATCAGCACACTGCAACTGCTGTTTTAAACAATGCCTCCGGTGAAGACTATCATTCCACTTTTAAGCGCTATATGGAAAGCGTTTAAGAAACACTCTCAAATGGAACACCAATTGACTGGAAAAGACGAAAGGAGCAGGCGTCTCTTCCTAAAAAAGGCTTATCTACTATTCGAAAAAATCCATTCCCCTTGATACCTAAAAAAATTTTTTTTAGCTTTTTCCTCTATCAGAAGATGTTGCTTTCAGAAAAACCATATGGAACACATTTAATAAGAGGAAATAAAAGGCTTTTAGTAGCGCTTTTGACAGTCATTTCATTCATAAGTTTAACATTCTTTGCATTAAACAAATCATCTTTAAATATTGGAAACTGTGGTAGAACGATTCGATCCTTAAATGAAGCAGTAGCATTCTCGACTGACAATAATAGTAACACGCATAATTCCCAAACTGGGCAAGCCAAATTCATCAACTTGAACCATTTGGAGGCAACGGCCAATGCCAAAAACGAGCAAGAACATGTTTTAATATTAACACCTTTAAAGAACGCAGAAGCCTATCTTGAACGATACTTCGAACTAGTTGATAGATTGACCTATCCAAAAGAGCTTATCAGTATGGCTTTCTTGGTGTCAGATACAACAGATAATACTATACCGATCTTGAAAAAAAAGGCAGAAAACTATTTGAATAGACAAGAGCTTTCTCAGCGTTACCATGACATAGCTATTTATGAAAAAGACTTTCACTTTCAATTACCCGAGGATAAAAGGCATGCTTTTGAATTGCAACCCTTACGTAGATCGTTCATGGCCCGTTCAAGAAACTATTTACTCACTGCTGCTTTGCGTGAATACCATTCTTGGGTACTTTGGTTAGATGTTGATGTTATAGAATACCCAAACACAATCCTGGAAGACCTTCAAAGTGTGAATGTTGACGTTGTTGTACCCAACTGCCTATTAGATACTCAAGATGGCTCATTTTGGGCTTACGATAAGAATAACTGGCAAGAAACTGATAAATCTATTGAAATGCAAAAAGACCTTGACCCAGTAAATTATACAACATTGTATAGGAAGCCATGACTAACTCAAACTGTTTGCTTTTAGGACTATGTATTGTTAGAAGGTTATTACGAATTCCTGACAAACCGTTATCTTATGGTAGATATGCCCACACACCTTGGAAAATTTGAGAAAGTACCGTTAGATGGAGTAGGAGCTACATTTACCTTAGTCAAAGCTCAAGTGCATAGGGAAGGCGCAAATTTCCCTCCTTTTGTTTATAAGCATCAAGTTGAAACAGAAGGTTTTGCTAAAATGGCTAAATCAATGGGTTTCGGTGTCTATGGCCTACCTGGTTATCTTATTTACCACATCAGAAATTCTTAATAGTATACAATCCTCACTTTGATCTAGATGATTATGTAGTCTTGTGTCCGTTTACCAAAATATTAAGAATAAACGAGCCATATTTCAGACGTACCTCCGTTTCGGTAAAAAAATAGCACCTACGCTTCGCTCCGTTTAATTTTTTGACCTTCATTATGGTACGCCACGCTTCGCTTGAAATACGGCTCGTTCAAATGAAAGCTGTATAAACCGGAAAACACAATAAAGGTGATACGAAGTTAAAGGTGTTAGTAATAAGGTCTTAAGTGATCTCAGCGTATGCCCACAGAGTTAATTATATCTTAATTGATAATACTACAATATTATACATGTATAGAGAGTCATTGAATATCATACTGCTAGCAATATTATTATATATCTTCGTCGTTGTTTGAAAAGGATTATGTTAGTTCAAGTAACACTAATAACGCTATAGCCAATTAAGCTCTGATCTGCTGTCAAAAGTACAATGCCAGATCATATACTTTTATCCTGAAGGATTAGATGGGGCAGGCACCCTCTAATCATACCCTGCTCTACCCCAAGTAATTACTAACTACAAACACAGTTCAATTCCAGTTCATATATAAATAGGTTTAGTTTTATGTAGTCTTTTGTTCTGGACTTGATACTTAGTATAACTTTATAATAAACTTTACAAACCCTAAGGGATTCTCACTTACTCTTTTATTTCCCTTTACGTATTGTTTATTATAGCATTCACAACACTCTGAAGCAATCGATTTCAGGCCTATATAGGAGAATACCTCTTCGACCCGCAATTCCAAACAATATCTGAAAGGGACAGAGACGATGTCGCCTTCGGAATCCAAATCAATCGTGCTGAGCGAATTATCCTCAATTTTCGCCCCTCTCTCCGTTACGCATTTGCTGCCTATTTCCATGAAATAGGTGATATTACTACTTCTTTTTGGGCAGAGTCTCAAAAAGGAACGTGCTTCCCAACAGCGCACCTCTTTATCTCCTACCCCTTCTCTCGCCTCTATGGTGTTAGAATAACCTTTTTCCCTCTTCTTTTACATTTTTCTCTTTTCTCGTCAAGAGATTTTTTGTCTTTCTTCAACGAGATCTGGCCAGGGCAATGCAGCATTCAATGCTATGTGCTCATTTGGCCATTTATAAATTTTCCATTTATAAAAAAAAAAAATATTGTTTTAAACGTATGGATAAAGATCCTTCCTTTTATTATCTTTATGACAATTATGGTGATATATAAACAAGTTAGTATATAACTAGCGACTTTCAAAACAAACATCCTTGTTCCAACAAAGAATTGTTAAACAACAAAAGCTTGGAATCCGCACAGAATACTTTTACAATATCGGCTTGATTAACAAAATCTTTTCCTTTTAAAGTCAGTCTTTCAGCAATTAACAACTGTAGTAATCTTACTTCGTAGTAGGTAGGTAGAAATTGGCATTAATGTCTCTTCATTGAACTTCGTTTTGCATTGTGATTCTAATTCATACCTTAGCAACCAAAAGAACAAAATTGCCGGTACAAAAACTTCGCTATAGTCTTTCCCTTTGCCTACAGCTTGATTCAAGCAGGGTCAATTACCACCACTGAGCCAAACTACGCAGAGTAAAGTACCACTGCGATTTCCCTTTGCCTACAGCTTGATTCAAGCAGGGTCAATTAACACCGCTGAATTAAACAATAGTTGGTCATCATTAACGCAGCCAAAAATGTAGCCTAATTCTTGATACACGGACTATTAAAGGGGATTTCTTGATACACTTACACTTTGCACGCACTTTTTTCAAATATCGAGTTTTTTTTAAAAAAATGACGTAATTTTTTTTTACAGCTGTAAGTGAACGCCCTATGCTGGCCCGCACCTCTCTTTGTTTTTAAGATTGGGGGGAGGGAATGCATTGTTTAGAGACTACAGGTTTATTGCATAAATCTTAAAAAAATACTGAATAATCAATGGGATTGCAAATGTCGGCATACTCTTTTCTTAATCTTTGATGGTCTACGTTGAGATATGGCTTGCTAAATTTCTTCAACTTTCCCTTGGGAGTGCGAGCGAGTTCCACACAATAGAAATGTGAAAATGCAAGAAGGAGCGTAATGTGGTTTGACAGATTAGTTAGTTCCATGTTGATTAAAGGAAAAAATATTTGTGATTCAAAATTCCTTTTTCTTTCACCGTTTTCAAGTGTATATTCAGCATAACAGTACACAATGACTGGTCTTTCATACGTGTCTGCAACAATTTGTGGACAAGAGTAGCTTGTGAACCACAATTCCGTATTGTTAAGGCAAGGGGATTTCGTCGACTGTAGTCTATTTATCATTCTTTGTTCTTCGTATTGGACAATGGTGTCTGAGCTGACGACTGCTTTGTATAAACTGTTTTTATATTTCAAAAATGTTCTTAGCATGTCAGTTTTCACATTGATCCATTTCGACTGGTTTTTGTAGACATCAAAACTTACAGCGCGAAATCCACAATTGCCATCTGCAGCTACATTATGAATTGCAGAAATTGCGGTTAGAGGCTCTACATTCAAATAACGAAAGACAGTGTCTTTAGTCCGATTTCGAAAGGTGTTTACCCTATTCTTGAGCGATTAGACTATTGTCGTTATTAAAATATTGCAAAAAGGTTACCTGTCAACTCTTGTGTTTTCCTGTTTTATTTCGGGACTCATACGTCCGGGCTCTGTAGTATTGACGAAATCACCCTTTGAATCTTTAAGAACTACCGTAATTTTGCGCTTTTTCTGCTCGAGGGTGATGTGTCTTTCTTCTATTTCTAACTGTCTCTTCTGCTTCTCTTGCTCATCTTTTATTTTCTCGTCCTTTTCTTTTTTCTTAATATTTTCTTCTTGTTTTTTCTCAGAAATTTCCTTAAATATTTGCAGCCTCTGCGTGCTTGTTTTGACACCTCTTGTTGCCTTCCTTCCTTTCGTATTCATATTTGTAGATGGTGGTTTAATACGGGTGATGTCAATTTCTGGACACCTTATCTTCTCGTCGGCGTCTTCTAAAGCTTTTATAGCGTTTGATAATTCTTGCTGTGTTGTGCATGCATTTACCGAATTGTAGATAGAGTGCAACAGTTTTTCAACTCGCACTATCATTAATTGCTTGTTGGTGAGTTTAATTCTAGCTGTCAAGGACATTAGAGCGCGCAAGATCATTTTGTTCTAAACGTGGAGTCGAACTTACTATAGTCTTCTTCACCTTGGTGTCTATCCTTTGGCTCCTCGACTTGATCCTCTTCTTTTTCTTTCTCAGCTTTTCGAGTGAAACTAAAGTTGAGGTTTTCATTTTCAACGTTACCCGGCACTTCCGCTTTAGCTTCTGAATTTTCATACTCATTACTAGCAGTTTCAGCTTCATCTTCTTCAGGAACGTCCTCAACAGTGGTTCTATATTTATTCTCTATGAAATATTACAAAAAATTAAAGAGACATGAAGTCAATGTTGTGAGATGATCTTTTATTTTGGTAATGTGTATATTGTAATGTGAATCACAGGGTCAAGATGTAACAGACGATATCTTAAGTTACGCGAGAACGAATCCCATCACTTAAGATAGAATCGATCGGCGGTAACAAAAAACGCATATTGAAAGTAACATTTTACACAATGTAGCACTAATACCAGCTAAACTTTTATCTCTCATATTTAAGCCTACATACCTTTTATTTTTTCTCTGTCATCAATGTCTTCGTTCGTCTCTGTCTCTTGCTTACGCTGATAAGTATCATTATCTATTAAAGTTCGTATAAGTTATCGTTTTGAAGCACAGTAATAATTTACTTGCCTTCGTCTTGATCAATTCTCCATCGTTTATGAACAATTTCCAAAGGGATTTCATCAGGATAAGAAAAGACAACACAGGGACAGGGAAGTAAGTATCTAATTCGGTCCCAACAATCACAGTTATCTCCTTTAGTTTTAAAATCTGCTTCCATACTCTTGATTACGTTGTTTCTTATCTTATTCATAGCAAACAGAACGACTTTAAAACGAAGCTGAGTAAAACGATACTCCCGGGTTTTATCGAAAGTGAGAGAGTCGATACTTAGCATTTCAATTTGCAGTTTTCGATTGCGTTGCAATCTCTATATTATGTTGCATAGTATATAAGGTAATCAGTACATTAAAAACTGTATTAGACTATGTTACTTTTTCTTCATAATAACTATGCATCCTTGCGGTGATAATCCCCAAAGTCGCAGCAGATTGATTACCTAGTGCTTTCTTCAATCCAGAGTGAAAATTTTCCACTCTCCCAGACGTTCTATTTCCCATATGAGCGTGGTTATTAGCATACACGCCAACCCAGTGCTCAACTTCCCCCTTTTGCAGCAATCTATAAATTTAAATTAATATAAAGCAAGATAAAACGGTGTTCTACTGTACGTATTTCTTAAATACTTCACGGCATCATCTCCATTCTTCGCAAAACAATCTTCGGTTTTCACGAGATCCTCAAACTCCATAAGTGCTTTTTGGTATCCGTTTACATTGTAGCTAGAGACAATCTCTTGGAATTTCAATTCCGCTTCAGCGAGCCGATGGCGATATTCATCGCTATTAACGCTTCCTATACCAAGTTTTGCCGCCATAGTATTCCACAAGTGCCAGGAGCACAGCAAATGTTGGCTTTCTGGAAAGGCTTTATCAATTGCATTTCTCAAAGCTTGCTCGTTGTCAGTAACAAAGACCGAGGGCAGTCTAAAGTTACTCTCCTTTGGCCAGACCGCATCTCGAAATTCGTCCAAGATCCATTGGTACACACTTTCTTTTTCAGAGTTAATGAATGCAGCCGCAATGGCAAAAGTTTGTAAACAACTGCTGTTTTTGTCTGAGGAAACATTGCTGGTACCAACGATATTTACTAAAGTCATTCTATGTGCGTT
>JNEK01002709.1:0-65505 GCA_000697295.1 Mucor indicus B7402
CTTCATGCCATACTGGCGGCTATTCTACATGGTATAAAACGAAGAGGTGTAGTATCAAGGGCTTTGACTTCTGGCCGCCTCAAAGTCCTGATCTCAACCCAATAGAGAGCACCTCTGGTCTTATTTGGAAACTCGTATTGAGGGAAGGAGACACCAAATTAAAAACGTTGAGCAGTTAGAAGCTTGTCTCCGTGAAGAATGGTATGCAATACCAATGTCCCTTCTAGAAAAATTAGTCGGTAGTATGAAAAACCGCTGCCAGGTAGTTATAAACGCTAAAGGTGGCAATACCTAGTATTGGTTTTTGTTTTTTTTTATAAATTTTAAAAATAAACATGTTTAACTACAATTTCTGTGAATCTTGTCAAAATAGCTTTACATTCCTCTAACAACTTATTGCTAGAGAAAACAATCAAAAAAAAAAATAACTAAAAAATTTGTGCAAAAAACAATTTATTTGCTGGTGAAAAATTTAACACCACGGTAAGCAACGATACAATGCCGTGTCTATTGCATGATGTTCAAAGTGCTTGGTAGGAAATGTTGGCCTCTTTTAAAGCGAGTTGACTTTATATGATAGACTTTCAGACACTTTTACTTGAATTTTCAGCATGACTACTAAGGTGGGATTGAGCTAGTACGTCGCCAATACGGTGCCTTGTTACAACTGGGATCAGTTTAGGAACGGCAACCAATTTACCGTTTTACTTGACTTCATCCAAAAAAGGTAAACTAAACATCTGAAAATGAATTTTGATTCGCCCATAAAGAAAACTGTAGTAAATTTTCAGTTACTTTCAAGCATTCTCTATGTTTGAACTTGATTCAGAGAACAATGACCCATTCTGGCAGAGGCAAAACGAGAAACTAGACAGTAGGTTAATCCTTCTTTATAAGTACATTCTTAGCTGATCAATCTTTTAAACTAGATTCAATTTGGGAAAAATCCGAATTTCGATTAAAACCTTTAGATTATAATTCTTTTGATTTTTTTCAACATGATGACACGACATTATCAGAAATAACTCATTCAACCATAACAACAAGATCATCGGTACGATCCGATCACATGGATGAGGACATTTGGTTGCATGCAATGACGACGACAACAACAACAGCAACGAATGCAAAGCGTGCATTGACATGGGATCAGACGGGCCACCTTAACACCCCATTTATTACGGAGGCTTCTACTCGTCTTTTTGAGTCGATCATTCGACAAAGTGATGCAGATTCGATTGTAGTTTACGAACACGATCTTGTACGTCATTTAATTCAAGCAGTCTATGGTGTACCCTCTGTGTACTTCTATTGGTCCAGTAACGGCAAACTGGTGCGATACAAACCTATACGAATTTTGGGTGTTAGTGCATCCTGTGTGGAACAAGTCATTGAACGTACGCTATTGTTTGGGACCCAACTGAAGGAACTGGAAAGGCTCGGAAAGCAATATGAAACAGGCAAATATGGCCTAACAGGAATGGCGTTTGGGAGTTGTCTAATAGAGTTTCACCTTAACATTCAGTACAATATGATGAACGAAATGAATTCTGTGACTACAGTCTTACAATTACAACAATGGATGGAGCATTTGTTTTTCGTTGTCAATCGATTATATGAATTATGTCAGCCAGATCTACCTTTCGGCGCGGGAATTTTAAATCTGTTATATGACGAATTGAAACCTTTAGATCTAGTATTGAGCGGTAGTTTAGGGCTTTATCGCGATGTTTGTCTCTGCTTTTTACAGCATACAAGCTTTCCTTATTTGGGCATGCTGAATCAGTGGCTACACCTGGAGGTGAACTCTCATGAACTGGAAGATCCTTATGGAGAATTTTTCATTCAACTAAACGAGGATTTGAATGAAGGCAACACTTTTAGTAAATACCAGGTAATAGTTTTTGAACAATTTGATTTTATTGTTTCTAAATATTTGCTAGATCCCACAGGAAGCAATATTACCTTACTTTATAGATACTGAGCTGGCCCAAGATATACTTCAATCTGGTACCAGTTTACAATTATTAAAGGAAAACAAGCCAAATCATGCATTATTTTGTTTGAACAGCTCTCTCCCATTAAAACTCTTACTGGACACTATTGACGCAGATGAGTAAGCTTATGCAAATAACTAACCAGAGAAAACTTTAATTAACGTTAAGCTAGATACATGCAACGACTTAATGATGTTAGTAATACTATGCAATCATGTAATGACAATGAAACACTTCTTACAACTAACATGAGCGAAAGAGAGGAAAGCGATATGCATATAGATGACACGAATGATATTGAGCCCTGTAGTGTACCGGCGTTGAATAAGGACATTTTGAGAGACAGAGACTTTTCAAATAAACTTAAAGAGTTAATTACAAATCAACAAAAGGATATGACAGCGAGTATAGATACAATTACAAATCAAAGCTATATCAGGCCTCTTAAAATTTGGTGTCCACTTCTTAAAGAGTCACTCATGAAATCTTTATTCTTAAACGAGGACCGACTTGATTATCATTTGTCAATACTCTACCAATACTACCTGCTAGGCAACGGACTGTTCAACAAAGGTCTCGAAGATATTTTATTATCAAAAACGGCTGGAGCCCTAGACATCAACTTGGCGTTAAAAGATCTAATCTCTGAATTTGCAGGTCGAAAGGAAGACGAATATATTAATATAGTATTATCAAAAGATAGACAGAGTAAGTGGCATCCGTGTCATACAAGAAGGCGTTTCATTCATTGTTTCTTATTATTTATAGCTTTGAAACTGAAATATAAAGTCCCATACCCATTTGACATTCTAATAACTAAGGATGTAGTAGACAAATACGACAAGATATTTCAATTTCTAGTAGAGATTTCTAAGCTAAATGCAATGATGAAAGAAAGCTTTGACTTACTTAGAGAAATGAACTATGAAAGCAAACAGATATACAAATATAGATTCGAATTAAGTCAGTTTATCAGCGAGTTCACCACGTATGTTAAATCAAGTATTATCGAGTCAGCATGGCAACCATTTATAAAGAACTTGAAACAAGACATGGTCCATTTCAAAGAGTACCACGATTTCGTGCTGGACTGCATTTTGTATCCATGTTTTTTGAAAAAAGGACAAGCAAAAGTTTTTGAAGTGCTGCAGCCTATTCTAAAAGACTTATCGATGTTTTATCAAGTATTGCTATCAGCTCGACACAAACGAGAGAATGAAGAGAAAGTGGAGCTTAAATGCAGACGAATATTCGCCCAGTTCAAGGTACATACCAACATCTTCATCAAAGTACTTTCTTTACTGGAAACAAAGGGCTCTGGTAGACTAAGTAATATATTAAATTCACATTATAAACACCAGCATTTAGACGTATTTGTCAAAGATTTGATAATACGGTTAAACATGAATCATTTTTACCAATAAAACTTTTATTTTTTACATGAGGATTTCATTATGGAAACAGGATTTGAGCTCTTTGTGCGGCAATACAATACAATTACGAATAATGGTTTCGTCCATAACCGACACATCTTTACCTAAAATAGTAATGCTTTGGCTCTTTACGCCATTTTTCATCATGGAGCTATCTTCTTCTTTCACTGGACAGCCTTCAACACGTGCCCAAGAGCCAATACGGGTATTCCAACCAATGATTGAATGAAGAACACAGCTTGCTTTCTGTGGTATTGTTAATATATATATATATAACACAAGACTACCAAAAAAATGATACTTACACCAATGTGAACACTATCAAGTATGATGGAATCTTTAACACGTACACCTGCCATAATATTAGCACGAGGACCAATAGAGACATTAGGACCAAGCTATAGGAAAATGAGTATTTCTTTGACTAAATCAAGGTTTGGCTTACTTTTGCAGTGGGATCAACGTGGGCTGAAGGATGGATATAAACAGCACCGATGATTTCAGGACCACCGGGAGTATTCTTTGCAAGGCGATCTGAGCCTTCACGAGCAGCTGCTTCGAGATACAAAGCATTAGCAGAAACAGCAGATCTTTTATATCGTGTACATATATTAGTTCTTGCTCCTGCCCAAAAACATAGTGTATTTCTTACCCAGCAGTTTTAATTTGTCTCCAAAACTGCTTAGAAATGTGAACATAGAGGTTACTGCTTTCTGTCAAAGGTCTCAAAATATCTTGTTCTAAACGTAATTCGTCGTTGGAAGATGAAACAAATTCGCCTTGCTCTTGGCTTTCTTTCTTTTCCAAAGCCTTTTTCATTTCATTAAAGACGGAGATATCAAATAAGAAAACACCACAAGAAATCAAATCAGAAATGAAGGTATCTGGTTTTTCAACATAATGCAAAACTTGGTTGGTTTCATTGTTAGCAATAAGACAACCGTACTTGGTAGCCTCGCTAGCAGGTACCTAACACATACAAATAGAAATGTTACTTTTCCAACTTACAATAGCCTAGTTATTGGCTTACCTTTGTACCCAACATTGTGCAAACACCACGATGCTTCATGTGAGCATCCACCATCTCATTGAGAGGGAAAGAACAGGCAATATCAATATGCATGACGAAGAATTGTTTCGTATGTCCACGCAATATTTCGTCACGGAAATGGTAAATACCACCAGCAGTACCTAAAGCTTGGTATTCGTGGAGGTAACTGAAGTTTCGGGTTAATGCCTTGCTTTTTTTCTAAGCAAACGTATGGCAACTTACCGGATGTTCAATTGAGGGAACTCGATGGCGGCATTGTCAATGTAAGGAGCGAAGACTTTGTCTTCAAATAAACCAATGATCAAAACTTCTTTCAATCCTTTCACTTTGGATAAAGCGTCGAGATGATGAGAGATGATGGGGCGACCGGCGACAGGAAATAAAGGCTTGGGAACATCCAAAGACAAAGGTCTAAAACGAGTGCCTCTTGAAGGGCCACCAACGAGAATAATAGCTTTGGATTCTGACATTATGAAGAAATAACGAATATAAAAAAAAAAAGGCACTAGAAATTTAATTAGGACGTTTTTATTTTTTGTTTGGCATCCAAACCAATTTTGGCATGTGGTGGACGGCCAAAAATATAAATGTCAAAATTTAGCTGTAATAGAAGATTATAACAGATTATCAGTCATTGATTCTTCTTTGTATTTTTTTTTTCTTTGCTGTTATTATTATTATTCAACAAGTTAAAAATAAATATTCACCTCTAAAACATAATTGCGGCAACAAGAAGCCGTATTGCCATCTATGGTAATAAAATTGAGTGGAGAAGTTTATTCCTAGCAGTATTATGCATGAACTGATTTCTAGGCTTATTTTTTAATTGACAGGAAAAAAGTACGTGAGACATATGGTCGAAATTTAACTGTCGTTGTTTGCTTTATATTTACTCAAGTGTTTCTTTACTCTTATTTCTTTTTCTTTTGTTCATACAACTTTTTTTTTCTACAAAACTCTTTAGAATGCAAGTTTTATCCCTTAACGTACGTTCTGCTAAGGCCAACAATAGCCTCCAGTCCATGTACAACACTCCCCAATACCCTAAGATGGATATATTTAGAGTTGCCCCTGCTGCCAATTCGATCCACGTTTTACTCTCAAGCAAGGATTCTTCTGCATTGAATGTCGCTCATGGAAACCTAATGAAAGACAACATCATCCAGGTAAGCTATCATGATATATGTCAGTTTAAACATTTAAATGAACTCACTCTTACTCTGGTGGTTAATTAAAAGGGCGTTGCCTATATCCGCTCATTTGACGGCGCTGCCTTTCGTAACGGTGAATTTTCTAATCGTGTACATCAGTTAGCCACAGAGATGGGTATCAAGGTTAATATCAACCTTTATTATCAAAGCAACGAGATGGAAATCCATGGCCCCATTCATACTCTAGATGTTGCTCGCGTAAGGCTGCTTGTTTTGCTGGATGAAATGGTAAGTTGTGTAGATTCTTTCTTTGATTTTACTCATACGTCTATATATTTTAGTGTGGGCTTAAAGTTTCATCTATAGATAAAATCCCCATGCATCTTCATTCATGTATTGCTGGCAGAAAAAGCACTATATTTCAATCCGTTATAGAAGAAACTGGTGTTAGCATTTATCTCCAACCTCATCTTGGTCAATTGCCTAGCAACAATATGATTTATATTACTGGCGATTCTGAAGCCGTGGTTAAAGCTCAAAAACGTCTACTCAAGGTCTTTTCTCAAAAATCAAAAACTGTGTACCAAAAGTCCTATGCCATTGATGTTTACAAGCTGGATTGGCTCCTTTTCAACAAGAGAGAAGAGATCAAGAAAATTATGTACGACAATGGTATGATCATATAGAAATCATACTGTGTAATGATTATGCATGTTTAACATATATTCCATTTATCTATAGGATCGTTCATTCAGTTTCCAGAATGTGGTTTCAAAAATCCTTCAATCATTGTTTATGCAGACAGTCCAGTTTATGTCGAACGTTCAATTCGTTTCTTAATTCAACTTGTAAGTATTCTATATACATAGTATTATAAAAACTACAGAAACTGACAACCCCCCTTTTTTTTTTTGCTATAGACCTCGGAAATTTATGAAGCAAGCTTCAATTTCTCCCAAAAACCGTTTGTCGACCATGATCAGCTGATCTCTCTCATATCGGAACTTACTCAAGTCTCTGGGGTAAATGTATCATACATGGGTAACCACTTGAAGCTCTGGGGCACCTATAGTCAGCTTACTGTCGCTGTTGAAACACTTGCTAATTATCATGGTTTGAATGTAAGTTTTGCTTTGTAGACGCACTTTTAATATTTAGTTTAATAACCACCCGTTTTAGATTCATGATTATTTCAGTTCGTTTTCGGTCGAGATTCCAACAGAACTCCGTGAGTTTGTAAGTGGCAAGAAAAATGGCAAGCTCAACAAAATCATCAAATTCTGTGGTGTCCATATTGACTTCCTCAACGTCAATGAATATATTACATCAATCGAACTCAGAGGCGACGATCTTTACAATGCTTTGTGTGGTCTCGCAAAACTAAATGACGAACTTCCTGCCGAGCTCTCTTTTCATATTCCAGAGGAATGCCATCGTCGAATCATTGGTGTTGGTGGGAAAAATATTCAACGTATCATGAAAAAACATGGAGTCTATGTCAAGTTTTCGAATCAAAAGGAGATCGAAGCCATTGGTGGTTACCATGAAAACGAAGACAATGTGATCGCAAGAACTCCAATGAAAAACCGAGACAGTTTGTTACAACTGAAAGAAGCCGTTACTAATCTGATCAATTTGGAGAAAAATGAAGTTTTTGTTTCGGTATCTACAACAGTACCATACCAACAGCATGGCAAGATTATGAAAGCATTCAAGAGCAAGATCAGTGAATTCACTCAAGCTCGTTACTGCCAGGTTTACTGGCCGCAATCTGATGGCTCTGATAAAGTAGTGGTTCATGGTCCCAATACATCCGTGCCTAAGGTGATCTCATATTTCGACCAGCTAGTTACTGGAGAACACCAGATAGTAGTCAAGGTTAAAAATGAAGCGCTAGTAAAAGCTTTACAAGAAGACGACTTTGTAGATCAAGTAAACGCTGAAATTGTTCGGTCCAAGCGTTTGACATACGAACTGTTGCCGGCGACAATCATAAAACCTGAAGACTGGAAGAAGGGTGGTGTCGAGCTAGCATTTGACTATTACCTTGACAGCGAGTATGTCGCACTCTTTAGGATTGCATACACTGGTAGCGACGAGGGCGAAAACATACCCGAAATTACCGAAATGATTGGGAAAAGGGTTCAAGAGCAAGGCTTTCCTTTCGAGCTATTATCCGAAGATATATCAATAGGTAAGACTTTGTAGGAGATGACACTCATTTCATTCATTAACATTGCGCTATTTTAGCACTTGCAAAGTCATTGCTTAACAGTGATTTCTCCTCTCAAGAATCATTATTTGATATGTCAAGTGATTCCTCAAACCGTCTGTCTTCTAGTGGCTCCCCTTCAGGAGGCTTCTTCATCGATGACTCCCCTTCTCGTGGCCCCTCTTTGACTCTTTGCTCCTCTTTCAAGCTGTGCTCTGACGTCTATCTTCCTGGGCCTCTATATCCAACCTTTGGTGGCGGTAAAAGTATATGGGAGTTCAACAGAGAATTCATTCTGCCTTCCTCAACATACAATCATTCCTCGATAATTTCAACACTCGACGATTTCAGTACTCAGTAATTTCAACACTCAGTAATTACAACTGTACTGCTCGAAAGCATTCGCTTTTAATAATGGTTGTGCTCTTCTTATACTTTTATCGTGTGTAATGAACGTGTGCATTTAGCAAAATCCAAAATAAACAAGCTTGTTTCAATCTATAATTATAATAGAATGTGCTACAAATAATATAGGTGATTCTTCACAATATCCTCATAATCAATGACTTTGACTATATGATGTTTTTTTTTTTTGTTAAGCTACATATGCTTAGTCAACACAGATTTACAAAGAAAGATAATTTGACACTCTTTTGTCACACACTCAATCGTTTTTATGTGTGAAAGCCACTGAGTAGCGTTTCACAAAAAAAAGGGGGAGTACTACACTACTAGATTTTAATATAATCCCCTTTCTTTTGTTTTTCTTTCTTACTCTTATATAACTCTTTTAAACTGTCTTCATATAACTACCACTCTGCCGAAAACCAAAACCCTTTCGAAGACTCTTATGAGTCCGGGTCTCATTCAATTCATCGGCAAGATCTAATAAGCTTAGAACAACAAACTGTTTCAAACTCGACTTCCACTTCGACATTGCAAATGCCCGCTTATACTCATCAGCAGTTTAAAAAAGGCGACTCTTCTTTTGGCATTGACGAGGGTAAAAGAAAAGAAAACTGACCTGAAGAAAACTATTATAACTTTAATTCAATATAGCATATGATGATTTGGACGATGATAACTTGTTATTATTGGCTCATAAAAGCCCCATTGCTGGTGAACAAGCCTCAAACTCAGATGTACAACGAGCCACACACAAGAAACACAAAAAAAGTTTAAAAGAGAAATTAGAATCTTTTCTAAAAAGAAAAAGGCAAGTCTCAGGTGTGCCTGGAGAAGGCGGCGAGCGCATTATACACATAAATAACGTCGAATTAAATGATCAGCAACACTTTTTACATAATCGCGTATTTACAGCTAAATATACAGTTTTTACTTTTTTACCGAAATTCTTATACGAAGAGTTTTCCAAGTATGCAAACTTATTCTTCTTGTTTATCTCATGTATACAGGTATATTGTTGCTATAGTGATTATCTCTCTCCCCCCTTACATTTATAAAAAATAGCAAATTCCCGGGATTTCACCTACATCTCGATTTACTACTGTAGTTCCCTTGGTTATCGTTCTCTTCATTACCGCAATTAAAGAACTTGTTGAAGACTGGGTATAAAATACAGAATTCCACGTCTCACGAAGCTTCAATTTAACAACTAATATATTAGGGTGTTCACCGTTCAGATGCAGAACTCAACTCTCGAAAATGTAAAGTACTAGAGGGCACTCAGTTTATTGAAAAAGCATGGAAAGATGTAAAAGTCGGTGATGTATTACGTGTAGAAAGCGGCGAGAACTTCCCTGCAGATTTAATCCTAATCAGTAGCTCAGAACCCGAAGGACTGTGTTATATTGAAACTAGCAACTTGGACGGTGAAGTAAATCTAAAGATTAAACAGGCACTTCCTCAAACAGCTAAAATCCTCTCGCCAGTGGAAATGAGAAGTTTACAGGGTACAATTAAAAGCGAACAGCCAAACAATCGACTCTATAACTACGACGGGGTTATATCGAAAACGGACGAAATTGGAAAAACGAGAGACTACGCATTAGATCCTACTCAATTGTTATTGCGTGGTGCTCAGCTTCGTAACACACTGTGGATTTTTGGAATTGTTGTCTTTACTGGACACGAGACAAAGCTCATGTTAAACTCTAGGTAAAAGCACTTTCTTTGATAACCATACGTGTTTGCTTAAATATTTAGGATGATAGTAAGAAACCTTCCAAAGTTTCTAATGTTACACGTATCACCAACCGCAACATTCTATATTTGTTTGTTACTCTTGTGGTCATGAGTATCGCCTGTGCAATAGGTGGTCTATTATTCTCGGTAGGAACAATATGAATACCCATATAATGCACCAAACAAACTTTTAATTTTCATCGTATATTAGATACAAAAGGGAGGCTATATTGAAGGATACTTGTACACTTCAGAGAGTTCACGTGCAGCGGAATTTGGCTACGATATTCTTACGTTTCTTATTCTGTTCAACAGTTTCATCCCTATTAGTTTGATGGTTACTATGGAAATTGTCAAATTTGTCCAGTCGTACCTTGTCGAACTCGACCTGGATATGTATTATGAGAAGACCGATACGCCTGCTGTAGCACGTAGTAGTAGTCTCATTGAAGAGTTAGGACAGGTTAAGTTTGTGTTTTCCGATAAAACAGGTACACTCACGTGTAACGAGATGCAGTTCCGAGAGTGCTCGATAGCAGGCATCTCGTATGCAGAAAAAGTAGAGTCAGATAAACAAGGACAACAATTCGACTTTTCTCAACTTAAAGAACATCTCAGGACACACCCAACTGCAAATGTAATCAACGAATTCTTAACGTTACTAGCGACATGCCATACAGTGATTCCAGAGCACAAAGAAGGTACAAGTGAAATTCAATATCAAGCAGCATCCCCTGATGAAGGTGCTCTTGTAAAAGGAGCAAGCGAACTAGACTACAAATTTCATGTAAGTTTTATTTTATGTATACATTTATTTTAAAGAGTATTTATTCCCTTTCAATAGACTCGTAAACCAAATTCAATTATATGCACACAGCGAGGTCAGGAATACGAATATCAAGTATTAAATGTTTGTGAATTCAACTCAACACGAAAGCGCATGTCAGCCGTTATTCGTGGACCTGATGGAAAAATTAAACTTTATTGCAAAGGTGCAGATACCGTCATTTTGGAACGACTGGCTGAAAACAACCCCTTTGTTGAAACCACTTTAGTGCACCTCGAAGATTTTGCATCCGAGGGTCTTCGTACTTTGTGTATTGCAATGCGCGAAATTCCAGACGACGAATATGCTCGATGGTCTCAGATTTATGATAAAGCCGCAACAACGCTCGTTAATCGTGCAGACGAATTGGATAAAGCAGCCGAAATGATTGAGCAAAACATGTTTTTGTTGGGCGCTACGGCAATTGAAGACAAGCTTCAGGACGGTGTTCCGGACACAATTCATACATTGCAAGAAGCAGGTATTCGTGTGTGGGTGCTTACAGGTGATCGACAAGAAACCGCCATTAATATAGGGTATTCGTGTAAATTGTTAAACGAAGAAATGAGCTTGATTGTGTGTAATACGGATAGTCATTGGGAGACAAAGGAATTTTTGGAGGCTAAATTAAAAGATATCAGCAACGCCTCTGAAAAAGAAGAAGTGCTTGAGGTAAGTGTCTGAGACGATATCAATTATACCGTGTACTTAATTTTGGTTATACAAGCCGCTTGCGTTTATCATTGATGGTAAAGCGTTGACATTTGCATTGGAAAAGGATTTGGAGAAACTGTTATTCGACTTGACTGTCATGTGCAAAGCTGTCGTGTGCTGCCGAGTATCCCCGCTTCAGAAAGCTTTGGTGGTTAAACTAGTTAAAAAGTACGACAAATCAATCTTACTTGCAATCGGTGACGGTGCAAATGATGTTTCAATGATTCAGGCGGCGCATGTAGGTGTAGGTATTAGTGGAGTAGAAGGATTACAAGCGGCTCGAAGTGCAGATTTTGCTATTTCACAGTTCAGGTTTTTGAAGAAATTGCTACTTGTCCATGGTGCATGGGCTTATCAACGACTAAGCAAAATGATTTTCTTTTACTTTTACAAAAATGTAGCACTGTATTTAACGCAATTTTGGGTAAATGATTGGAATTGCTGACAAAACAATTCATGGGCTAACTCCCTCTTTCTTTTTTTACATAGTACGCCTTTTATAACGGCTTCTCAGGATCAACTCTTTATGAATCATGGACAATGTCTTGTTTTAACGTGATATTTACGTTTTTGCCACCTTTAGTAATTGGTGTGTTTGATCAATTTGTTTCAGCACGTATGTTGGACAAGTACCCACAGATGTACATGCTTGGGCAATCAAACGAGTTTTTCAATCAAAAGAAATTCTGGGGATGGTTTGGAAATGCCGTTTATCACTCACTGGTAAAACGAGAATATTGTCATCAGATAAAAAGATGAGCTGACAAATTATCGTTTTAGATTTTATTCTTTGTCGGTGTTGGCGCTTTAAAGACAGATGGAATTAATAATAGCGGTATTATTGGAGGGCAATGGTGGGCTGGTACAGCTGTTTTTACGGCCGTTTTAGGATGTATATTGTGGAAAGGTGCACTCATTACAGAGTGAGTACAAAACTTGCATAATGTCGAGGACCAAAGCTAACCATATGGTATGATAGCATTTGGACAAAATATACAGTGATTGCTATTCCAGGCTCAATGGTAATTTGGTTCCTTTATTTACCCATTGTTTCGTATATCGGTGCTGCAATTTCCATTGACGTGTTTCCTGAATACTATGGTATTGTACCTATGCTCTGGGGTAATCTCAATTTCTGGTTGTTTATATTGTTGGTGCCTTTTATATGTAATCTTCGAGACATTATATGGAAATAGTAAGTACCAATCGCATCTATCTACAAATGAGTCTAATTATTTTATACAACAATTAGTGTAAAGAGAATGTATCGACCCCTTCCGTATCATTTTGTTCAAGAAATTCAAAAATATAATTTGCCAGATTATCGACCTCGAATGGACCGATTCAGACAAGCTGTAAATAAAGTACGACGTATTCAACGTCTCAAAAGAAATAGAGGTTATGCTTTTTCGCAAAACGATACAGACCAAACCAAGCTTATCCGTGTTTATGATACCACACAACAGAAACCTCAAGGTTACTAGTGATACTAATATATAATTCTTTAATATATCATTTTTATACATACTACATTATACATATAAAACAAAAGCTGTCGCTTTGTCCGTCTATATGACCGAAATACCGCGAAATTCACATTAAGCTCAAATCATGTTCAAACAGCTATTGTTTGTTAAATATGAAACCTGTCAGTAACAATTAGTGTATGTATCATATAAAAGAAGATAATAAGAGAACATTTGTTTTATAGAATCGTTATTCTTTTAAACACATAATACTGTCAAAAATGACCACTATGACTATAACTACACAGCACATTGATGAAAAGAGACTGTATACTGATGATAAGTATCGTTTTGAATATGTTGCAGCCTATATGGAGTTTACTTCCAAGGATGCTGAGGCAATTCAAGGCATTGCTGACAAGATGGCACCTGCTGTTCCTGTTCTTGTTGATGCAGTGTATCAAAAGCAGTTTGAATTCGATGTTACCAAGAAGCATTTCTGGGCCAAGAATGAAGGTTTTGAAGGCGAGCTTGCTGAATCTCTCGAGACTTTGACCCTTGACCACCCTCAAATTAAGATGAGAAAGAACTTTTTAGGCAAGTACTTGAACCGTGTTCTCAAGGGCCCTTATGATGACCGCTTCCTCAAATACCTTGACTGGGTAGCCAAAATCCACACTGATACTCCCGAGAAAAGGAGTAAGATTAATGTTGATTACATTCATATCAATGCATTGATGGGGTTTGTTGAATCTGCCGTGGTTGAAACTGTGTTTACTCTTGATTTGCCTAGAGAACAAGAAAAGGCTGTTATTAGTGCTTTTAACAAGTTGATGTGGATCCAAAATGACTATTATGCTAAATACTACATGAACCCTTATTTCAGTGAAGTTATGCAGCAGCATTTAGATGCTCAAAAGCAATTACAAAAGCCCGGTGATGGTAGTCTCTATGGCCAACTAAATATTCCATCCGCTATGGTGGGCCTGATCGCTGGCGTTGTGGGTGCTTGGTTGTCATCAAAGCACTAGCCTCGCTATTATCACTATTTCAACACTTTTGCATAACTTAACTAATAAATACGCCATCTGAATTCTGATACGTAGTAATAAAGAAAAGTAATATAGAAACAACCTGTTTTATATATTTATGTCAGATCACACTGCATCTTTCACAATAACATCACACAAGTTCTTTGCCAGCTTTTTTTCCCCTTTGATAGCTTGTATATTTCTTTTAGCTTTTAAAGATACTCTCAGGTTCCTTTGCTTAAGCTTCCAACGAAAATATCGATCTCAATTTATTAGACACGGTCTCTTAAGATATACCCTTCCTAAGCTACATGCTTCAAAACTATTAAAAATGAGTTGTTACATCGTTTATGGAACCATGATATTAATCTCTTCCTGTGGGAGACACATATTATAATGTACTCCTCCAACAAGAAGTCCTGTGCCTTTGCGATCAAAAACTCACCGTAGGTCAAAATGAATCCTCCCAACCCCGTTAATGCTTTGTTTACTCCCTCTTTTTCACTACTCCTGTACTTCCTTCTCCTTTATTTTTTTTTTTCTGTATAATTTCAAGTGTATTTTTTTTTTTTTTTTTTTTTTTTCAAAAAATGCCCATTCTGATTTAGATTCCCCTTTGCTTACAATTGTTCTATGGTTTATTCTTGGTATTTTAATTTATTTATTTTTCGAACAAATAGCTTTAATAAGGTTTAGAGTCACCCTATAACAATCGTAGTAGCAGTTTTTGAATATTATAAAAGTATTAACAGATTTCATCTAAAGCACAGCAGAAACATAAGGCAAGTAAGCTAGAATAATGCGCGTTATTACGAGGCTATATGAGCTATGTTTATGTTCTTACCATCCCCAACAGCAAGAATGGTCGTCTTTTGGAGGTGGAGCTTGTTGAATAACAATAGGCTGTGGTTGTGGTCTAAAAAAGACATACTAGTTAGTTTCCTGTAATGTGATCTATATAATTACTTACTGTGGTTGATAATATTGTGGTTGGTTAGGTGGGGGATAGTAAGCTCCGGGTTGTCCTTGAGGACTAGCATAATATTGGCCTTGTTGCTGTTGATAAGACATATGGTATAAGTATTTACTATAGAGAGAAAAAAAAGGAGAAAGAAAAGAAAATGTTATTGTTTTTTAAATGTTTTTGGTTGACCTTAAACAGCCACATAGTGTAACCTATTATTTTTTCAGCCACATAAAAATAGTTTAGTCCACTTTCCCTATTTTCCTATAATCTCTTATGATTTACTTGGCAAAAAAATTAATTTATCAGCCCTTGCTTTAAAGCTCAAATTCTTGATAATATCAAATTAAGGCTTGTGACTACAATAGTATGTTGTGGTGCAGCCACCTGTTCTTCTAAATGGGACATTGTTTTACCAGCAATGTAAACAATAGTTTTCTGTTTTATAGAAATTTGATAAATTTATGATCTATTATGTGTCACAGAATATATTAATACATATGAAACACGTCCGATCAGCATCTACAAGTACCGATGAAGTAATATACCAACATAGAATGATTGAAAAACTGTTATTTTTGTTTGATATTGGTCTTGCTGAATGCCCTCTATCGTGTTTTATAGACGATATGCAGTTTTATTTTTGTTAACAGTGTATAATAAAATAATGTTTAAATGAATAATAATAATAAAAAAAAAAGGACGATTGCAATCTTCTACCATTGATTACCACCACCGTAGCTACCGTTGCTATAGTTATTATTGCCGTAGCTGTTGTTACCATAACTATTATTGCTATAATTGCTATGGCCACCGCCACCATAGCCACCACTGTATCCGCCACCATAGCCACCGTGGCCACCACCACCATAGCTGCCTCTATATCCACCACCGCGGTAACCTCCACGACCACGGCCACCACCACCACCACCACCACGTTGTGGGATCATTAGAGTGAGACGAGGATCGACATATTGGTTTGATTCGTTCAAAATATCAATTAATTCCTTAGCTTGACGTGCGTTATCAGCTGTGAAGAAAGTAAATGAATGACCGGTGTTACCACCACGACCAGTACGGCCAACACGATGTACATAGTCTTCAATATTTGTAGGGAAATCATAATTAATAACATATTTCACATCCTTGACATCTATAAACAATATAAAAAATACAATACAAAGTATAAATAATGAAGATTTATAAATGATAATTGTATTTTTTTAATTCTTTAGTAAAAGTTTTCAAAAAAAAAAAAAGTAAAATCAATAACGCAGTAATAAAAATGCTATTTTAAGTGGATTTCATGATCATTCATAGAGGACAAATAATTCATAGATCGAGTCGTAAATCTTTACATATCAAAATGAGTCGCTGTTGAGTCAAATATGAAAAGATGTCCACTAAAGAGATAGTTTCACTCGTAGATCACAAATAGCACTGTTATTTCTTCTTTTTTTTCCAAAATGGTTTTTTTTCTCGAGAATGTTTTCCCGTCAAAAAATAAGTAAAAATAATATATATAAGTAACGCAGACGTATGCATGCACATACATAACTGAATACAAGGCACACACACCAGATCAGATTACATATATTATTTTAACCTATTGGAAAAAAAAGAATGCGAAACGATGAAAGCTTGAAAATAGAGTATTTTCAAACTTTGTAAAAGAAAAAAAAAAAAACTATTATACGTACCAATACCACGAGAAGCTACATCTGTTGCAACCATAATAGGATGACCGCCAGTACGGAATTGATTCAACACCCAATCACGTTCATTTTGTTGTTTGTTACCATGAATAGCAAGTGCAGGGAAACCATCTTGACGAAGGAAACGAGTAATATCATCGGCAGTACGCTTAGTACTGGTGAAAATGATGGTTTTTCTTTCATTTTCAGGGTTTTCCATGATCTTTTCGAGTTGAACAATAAGTTTACCACGTTTTTCTTGTTCGGTACAAATTTCTACTGTTTGGCTAACATTGTTAGAAGCACTCAAAGACAAGGAACCAATAGTAACTTGAATGTAATCCTTAAGATAAGATTCTGCTAAAGCTTGAACAGATTTTGGCCAGGTAGCAGACCACATTAATGTTTGACGATCAGGACGAATTTGGTTGATAATTTTTCTAATTTGAGGTTCGAAACCCATATCAAGCATACGATCAGCTTCATCAAGAACAAGATAAGTAACACGCTTAAGATTAGTGATGCCTGCATCAAGCATATCAATCAAACGACCAGGAGTAGCGATACAAATTTCAACGCCTCTAGTCAAGTCTCTAATTTGGGGGCCACGAGGAGTACCACCATAGAGACAAGTGTTCTTGATTCGAGAGGTAGAACCAAATTTAACACATTCTTCACGGATTTGCACAGCAAGTTCTCTTGTAGGGGCCAACACAAGAACGATTGGACCATCTCCAGGTTGAAGTAAAGGTTGAGCATTGATATGCACAATAGAAGGAAGAGTATAAGCTAAAGTTTTACCAGAACCAGTTTCAGCAACGCCAACAACATCACGACCGCTTAAAGCCATGGGCCAACCTTGACATTGAATAGCTGTAGGCTTAGCAAAACCAAGCTTGTTCAATTCATCCATAACATAAGATGGGAAATTAGCTTCTTCAAAGGTTTGCAAAGGTTTGGGGATACCATGGCCAGAGACATTCATATTGGCAGCAGCACGGATGGCTTTGACTTCTTCATCTGAACGAGCAGCTACGTTAGGATGTTCGTTATAGAAATTTTTTTCAAATTTAGGTAAAGAAGATAAATCCCATTCGATTTCTTTCAAGTTAGCACCGTTGGAATTTTGCTTTCCTCCTTGCATTTGACTAGTAAATTGGAAACGTCCGTTGGATTGGGAGTTGCCAGATCCGTAGCTGCTACCACCATGGCTGCTGTGGTTGTTATTACCGTAACTATTGCCGTAGCTGCTTCCACCATAGCTGCTGCCATTGTTGTTGCTACCACCATAGCTACGGCTACCATGATTTCCACTTCCTCTGGAGTTGTCATCATTTGATCTATATGATGAATAACCACGATCATCATTGCGGGAATAACTAGAAGAACTACGAATACGATTATGGTTAGATTAAAAACCTAGATTGAATAGAATAACTTTATACTTTACGGTCTGCTAGATCTTCTAGGAGAAGTTTCTCTGTTATCACGATAACTTCCATGTCGGCTAGAGCCGCTTCTGTCGTTTGAAGAAGAATGGTGATAAGATGAGGACATTTTGATAATGAACAAAATAAAAAGAGAAAAAAAATTTCAAAGGAGTTGTTGATAGATAGTCGACTTAGTCTCAGCCACTGTTTATAATTTGACCAATTAAATGTATTAGTGAAGTTAAATTTTTTTACAGAAAAAAATGATCTTGTTCATGCTAGAGCAGCCATACATGTATACAATAACTGCTTATAAACAAGAGATGAATTTAAAATGGGTCTAGTAGCAAAGCACTATACAGCTGTTAATTCTTCCTACCTGTCACGTACTAATACGCAGTAGTAGAGAAGAGGAGAGAAAGGAGGCATATCAAAGTATATACTGAAGCCCCTTAAATGGCAAATTATTATATCCATAATCAATGTACTCAACTCGTTTTCGTCTTCTTGGAATTTTTTTTCTAAGCTCTTTAAAGAAAAGACGTACTAGTATTTCGCAATAAATTGATTTAACTACTATGTACTTGTGTTCACCTTCCGGCGTTTACTTTGTACATATCGTTGAGCAAATCATAGAAGCCGCTTTTGAGGTTTATTTTGTTTAGAATGGGTGTTTTTCAATCAATCGATGTCTAGCAGATATTGTACTATTTGATTCATGCATTCTATATATTTACAATCGTTACTACCCAAAATTTAGTAGAACTTCTCCTTGTCTAGTTAAGTAACCCAAAGATATAAATGATTCAGTTCTTAGACAGCTTGAACCGCTTCCTGTTGAAGCTCGAACAGAATCTACTCAACAGAGCGTACAAACACAAAAAGAGGTTTCATTAGTTTGCGATATCCCCTAATCACTCTCAATTAAAGAAGCTCCTAAAGATAAAGGGGTAGTATTACTGGATAACAATGATGCGGCTTTGGTGCTATAGAGTAAGTGGAATATTTTGGCTATATAGAGAAAGCTTTGTTGACATTTGCTGTATCATTGAGAAGCTACAAAGGAGCCTCGATATCTGTCTAAAATTGGCAGGTGAGTAAATAAAACAAGGATGCTATAAAGCAATTGACTTTGGCGTAAAGTTACGCAAAACCTGCTTGCGAAAATAAATATTTTATTTTTTTGATTTGATTTGGATGTGCAACTTATTTCTACTGTAAGCAGAGATAAGCCATTCATAATTTGTGTTTCAAACAGCCAGCTCTTATATTTTCAACTTTGATGTTATTTCCACTTGGAATAGGTATAACAAAACGAATGCTGGCAAAAGCCTCGTTCTGATACGTCACGCGTTTTTCATCAATTCAAATACAACTTGGAAATTTGAAATAGTGCGTCAATGTGACTGCTTCGAAGTGATTTTTTTATTTTATAGAAGCAAACAGCTGGCTTGCTTTCCATTATTGCGCACAGTAATACTCTAAAATAGAACAATGTCCTTTGATCACGCAACTGATGACAAGCTCAACTTTGAGACTTCTGAAAGTGTAAGAAGAAGTTAGCAGGCTTTGATTTTCAGCAGCAACTAACTTTGCAACATAGGTCAAAGTTGTCCCTACTTTCGATTCTATTGGTTTGAAAGAAGATTTACTTCGTGGCATTTATGCTTATAACTTTGAAAAACCTTCAGCTATTCAACAAAGAGGTATTTATTACAGTCAATCATCTCGATTTATATCTAACCGTTTGATAATTTAGCTATTGTTCCTATTATTAAGGGACGTGATGTTATTGCACAAGCTCAATCGGGTACTGGTAAAACTGCCACTTTCTCGATTTCTGCTTTGCAAACCGTTGATACCACCATCAAAGAAACTCAAGCTTTGATTTTATCACCTACACGTGAATTGGCTACACAAATTCAAAGTGTTGTTTTAGCTCTTGGTGATTATATGAATGTTCAATGTCATGCCTGTATTGGTGGTACCAGTGTTGGTGATGATATCCGTAAATTAGAAGCAGGTGTTCAAGTTGTATCTGGTACACCTGGTCGTGTCTACGATATGATTCGTCGTCGTTCTTTGCGTACTCGTAACATCAAAATGCTCATTCTTGATGAAGCTGATGAACTTTTGAATCGTGGTTTTAAAGATCAAATCTACGATGTGTATCGTTATCTTCCTCCTGGAACTCAAGTTGTTATTTTATCAGCTACACTTCCCAACGATGTTTTAGAAATGACAAACAACTTTATGACAGATCCTATTCGTATTCTCGTAAAGCGTGATGAATTGACCTTGGAAGGCATTAAACAATTCTTTGTTGCTGTCGAGCGTGAAGAATGGAAATTCGATACTTTATGTGACCTTTACGATACATTAACAATCACACAAGCTGTTATTTTCTGTAATACAAGAAGAAAGGTAAGTTAGTTATTGGAATATTAGTTGGGAAGTAATCTCATTTTATTTTATGTAAAGGTTGACTGGTTGACCGAAAAGATGAGAGAAGCAAACTTCACCGTTTCAGCAATGCACGGTGAAATGCCACAAAAGGAACGTGATGCTATTATGCAGGAATTCCGTCAAGGTGCTAGGTAAGCGGGTTGAAGATAGCAGAGACGGATATAAGAAGATTAATATATTATATAGTCGTGTATTAATTACCACTGATGTTTGGGCCCGTGGTATTGATGTTCAACAAGTTTCATTAGTCATTAACTACGATTTACCTGCAAACCGTGAAAACTATATCCATCGTATTGGTAGATCCGGCCGTTTTGGCCGTAAAGGTGTTGCAATTAACTTTGTTAAGAATGATGATCTCAAGATTTTACGTGATATTGAACAATACTACAGTACACAAATTGATGAAATGCCTATGAATGGTACGTGACGTATTTGAGGATGCAGTAATACGGAATTAACTTGTTATTCTTTATAGTGACCGACTTGATTTAAGCACTTTCAACTTGTCAAAGACATACAAATTAGAAAAAAAATCTTAATAAATTCCTGTAAAAATTGTTAAAGTGCATATTCTATTAGGACGCAACAATTATTATGGAAACGCGAGGTTTCGTTTCGACTAAAAGAAAATTGAAAGAAAATGGGTAATTTACTTTATTTTATAATTTTGAAAGGAGGGAAATGCTTAGACAACGGTACCGGAAGCAGAGGCAATACGGGGCCACAAATCAGCACATTCCTTGGCAACGGGACCAGTGATGGCGGAACCCTTCATTTCACCCTTGGGGTTAACAATGACACCAGCGTTATCTTCAAAGTAGAGGAAAACACCGTCTCTGCGGCGCCAGGCCTTACGTTGACGAACGACAACAGCGGCCAAAACCTTCTTTCTTAATTCGGGCTTACCCTTCTTGACGGTAGCGACAATCATGTCACCACAACCAGCGGCGGGGAGTCTGTTCAAACGACCCTTGATGTTACGGACAGCGATGACATACAAGTTCTTAGCACCAGAGTTATCGGCACAGTTCATGACAGCACCAACGGGGAGACCGAGAGTCATACGGTACTTAGTTCCGGAAACGCTAACTATAATAATGACATTAATTTCAAAAAATCAAACAAGTGAGTGAAAAAAGCAGTTTCAGAGTCTAGTATGTACATAGCAAAACAAACTCTCTGGCGAGGTAGAGGAAAAAAGTATGCTGTAGTTGCTTTTCAATGAGTTGGAAAACAAGGAATTGTCAAACTTCTTTGATTTTCATTGACATACGGGTACCACTTCAAACACTATCCTCCACATCCAAACTGAAATAACCAATTGCCAGATGTTAAAATGAGTGATTGATGGATATTATTGAGTGCAGATGAGAAGCCAGATCTACGTTTTTATTGATATTCATACATCTATTTTGTCTATTGCATCCATCCATCCATCCATCCATCTTCCGCTTATTTTCTTTTGCATTTAGAATCCAACTTCAATGTATTCGTTTGCCATCATACTAAACCTACTACTACTTTTTTCACCCGTCTAATGTAAACACACCTTTAGGCATTGCGCAGAGATATGAATGAGAGAGGAGGATTTCTTCCCATTCACCATCACAGTTATTATTGGCAAAGGCCGAACTTCTTTTGTAATTCAAATGCCGATTCGTGACGTCACTTGGATGTTTCTAAGTTAAGCTCCAAACCTGGATTTTGCTAAAACGTACACGTTCGTTACACCAAGTGACAGACCTTTTGTGATTTTCATATACTCACTTTTTGTTTTCGATAAGTTTCTCTCTAAAATGATACAATAAATAACTCTGCAACCGAAAACACAAGCATAACTAGCTCCAGCTTTATTTTTTACGCGTGATATTTGTATTTAGGCTGAAGTTGTAGGTAATAATTACAAAGGCTTGAAAAGCATTTGAGGCCCCTTTTAGATTATAAATTATTAAAAATAAAAACATACCGTCCATTACAAACAGACGCCTTTTGAACCTTCGTTGAATGACATGGTTGCTTACATTTAACTGTTCTTCAGACTCTGTATTCTATTTCTCCCAATGATAAATCAATCAACATACAACGAAGAAGCATATCAACGTCTACAAAACGAAAATGTTTTCTTTTGTTACTTATATAATATAGGAACATCTATGATTCTTCTTTTACTTTTGCTTTTCTCATAATATAAATTATAGGCAGAAATATCGACGCGTTTTAGTAGAAAAGACGCCTTTGTTTTCTATGAATAGAACAATTGCGTTGGTAAAAATAGCTTTTATATAATCTAATAATAAACAGAGCTTCCTTGACTGTGGGTTATCAACGCATGTCCTATGTGTCGTTACAATGTATGTTAGAATATACTAACTAATCTTTTTTTTTTCTTCTTCCATGGGAGCATCGCGCCTGTTATCTATGTTGGGAAAGTTTGGCAATGACGTTTAGCTTGGCATTATAGCTAAAAGATTGATTACATGTGTCTAAAAATAACCAAATGATGTTCACCCACACGAGTTTATTCTATAATAACACAATCAAAATTGTCTTTGGTATTTGATGATCGGGTATATAGCTAGCCAAGAAGACTGTAATTGATTTTTTAATTAATTGGCGCATATGCAGAAGTGTTAAGAGAAATCTGCTAATGTTTCATCAATACCATGCGCGGCTTAAAGAGTCGAGTACTATGGGACCGATCCTTTAGCGTCCTGTTTAATTATAGAGTCCGTATATGAAATTAAGCTTAAATGACTATGTGTAATAATTGACGATCGTTGGCATTTCTTTTTACCATCGTTGTAGTTAAATATGTTATAGACCTTTCAGTATAGAGCTCAAGCTATTGTAGTGATATTACACTTTGAGCCGATTATTACTGTGTCACTTATCATCGCGTTTATTTATATGACTTTTTGCAAAAGTTTTGTCTACATCTTTTTTAGACTAACTAGTTCTTAACTAAATTCGGCTCTCTACTACTTTCAACATACATGCTCTCATATAGTTTTTTGCGTCGCCTAAAACATTTTACGATTACATGTGTTCTTAAACAAATTGTACATTTGTAGAAGGCTGAGTCTCTCTTTTTTTTTTTTTTTCGGTAAAAATAAAATAACTGTAACAGTTCTTCAAGTGATAAACAAGAATACCTCTGTTACTTTAGTACATGTCACAGTAACGCTTTAGCCTAGACAACAAAACACGATCTGAAATCTAAAAATGGATAATATGCCCTAACTGAATGATATTTGAAACCCCATTTTTTTTTTAGTCCCCCCCTTGAAATGTTTTTATTGTGCAGCCGCATTCATTCACCAAATTAACTTTGTTCCCTATTTTTATAATCATTAAGGTTTGAAACAAAAGGTATATTTCAAGTAAATTAAGGGATATCACCAATCAATTGTTAAAAAAAAAATAAAACCCTCCTTTGAAATGTTCTAATAAGGATCTTCGATAAAAGTATGATATAATTTATTATGACATGAGATGAAAGGGTAGTTCTATATAGCTTAGATAAATAAGAGAGCGGCAAAGGCAGCAACAGCAGTAAACGTTGGTGCAATGGCGCTAGCACCGTTAGCAACTAAGGCTTTTTGAGCAGCAGCAATAGTTCCGTTAGTAGAGGAGGTTCCGTTAGAAGATGAAGTAGTACCGTTCAAAACGTTAGTCCATTCGTAGTCTTCAAAGTAAGGGTAAGAGATGTTGGCACAAGTAGCAACATCGAGAACTTGTTTGTAGGCAGTCTTAATCTTAGGCAAATATTCAAGGGCAAGAGACATAGTGGTGTTGTTAATTTCGTGGGTCAAGACAATGTTACCGCTGGTAGCAAAGGTACCGTTTGTGCCCATTTCAACATACTCCTTATAAGTTTCTTCAACTGCCTCGACAGTGGTAGTATCGCCAGCAGCCCAATCGTCGGTATCAAGGTTCCAGATAACAGCAGTCAAACCTAACTGAGAAGCAACCCAACGGACACGGTCATCTACATCACCATAAGGAGGACGCCAGTAACGAGGGGTCAAGCCAGTGGCAAGCTTGATAGCTTTTTGAGTGTAATAGAATTCAGCAAGAAGCTCTTGGTTGGTCAATGTGGTCATGTAAGTGTGAGACCAGGTGTGAGAAGCAATGTGATGGCCGTCAGCAATACCACGCATAGCACCGTAAGGCCAGTCAAGTACGTTAGAACCAATATAGAACATGGTGGCCTTTAAGTTTTGTTCTTGAAGGTAGTCATAGAAAGCGTTATGGGAGCAGTTAGGTCCATCGTCGTAAGTCAAACCCCAGGTTTCAGGCTCTTCACAAGCATAGATATCCGCGTTGACATCAGAGAGTTTAGGAATAGTACATGTGCTTGCAGACCACCAACAGTCAGGATCAGAGCTATTGTAGCCTGTCGTATCTAAGCCACCATCACTAGTAAGGGTACGGACGGCAATGTTAGGAGCCTTAGTCCAATCAATAGAGTTGTATAAGCTGGTGAATTCGGCACTGGAGTTCATACCGTTAGAGGTGGCAATTTCCCAGACATTGGGCCATTGAGTGCTATCGATCTGGATCAAAGAAGAGTCGGGATTGTAAGAAACACACTCTTGAGTGGGATCAATACTGGTGGTTTGGCTAATTGAAGGAACAGTGATGTTCTTGGGGTTGATTTGAGAAGTGAAATTTTGATAGTAGTTCAACACATCAGCTGAAACAAGGGTAGCTACCTGTGCAATAGCAGTAGAGAGGAAGAATGATTTCAATTGCATTGTGTTGATGATATGAATGAAAAAAAAAAAAAAAACATTCAGGGCTTAAATTGTTGTCTTTATATAGTTTTGAATGATGATATTATAAATAGATTGATGTAATGAATTTTTTTCTTGGCTTTTTTTTTGTTTCTTGCCGCCTTAAATAACATGACTCCGCTCCGTACCAAACTACGCATACATTGTGTGCCAGGTATATTCTCGATCCAGAAGAACGAAAAAGGACTTTCCTTTACATTTTGAGAATCTAAAAATGCGGGATTTAGTATCATACCATAAGGTAGATTCACTCTAAAAAAGCATACTCTTTGCGTTTGAATAAACTAATAAGGGATAATTTTGCCATTTTTGTAACTATGGAAACAGGTAACCATGTATTATTGTTGCACAAACAAAAAAGACATTTACCTAACTCGTAGCATCTGTGGGGCTGAAGATTTTTCTATTTTTTTGAACTGGCTGATTCCTATTTTTTTTTTTTTTTTTTTTTTTTTTGCAGAAACTGTATGATGTGTGTCTTATCATTGATTGCTAAAATAAAATCAGCCGCAATTGCCGAGTTGTGCCTTAGGTTTAAAGTTTACTTTATTACTATTCAATAATTCGCAGGGAGGGCAATAGTATGACAACTTTAATTTTTTAATGATCCAGTTTTATTAAATTGTTATTTTTAAATTCTCTATTACTTTTGATATTAGCTGCTGCTGGTTAGATCATAAGAATACATTTGAAAAAACAAAGTGTCTAGACTTATTTTCATAGCTAAAATGACTACCTACAAAATAGCTTAAGACTTTGACACGAGTGAATTGCTAATGTATGTACATATACACGTCTTTACTGTTTAGTAACTTCTTCTTTTGTAATAGATACATAACTTTACCCATATAGAATATTCTAAATTTAGATATAGCTAGGTTTCGGCGAGCTTAAATGACGGAAAAAAGTTAAACATACAAAGTGAATTAAATTATAACATAGTTTATTTTTATATTAAAAAAGTATAATGCTTAAATGTACTATTAAATAAAGACAGCGGCAAAAAGTGCAATTGTAACAGTAAGACCGGGGATCAAAGAGTTTGCACTATTGGCAACTTTAATTTGGGCAAGAGCAGTAGCTGTTCCAGAACGAGACACTGCGGAGGTAGAAAGAGAGGTCTTGGAAGAGGACTCGGAGATAGTAGCATTCATGACAGGAGTCCATTCATAATCTTCGAAATAAGGATAGGAGACATTAGCACAAGTGGCAAGGTTAATTACGTTCTTATAAGCAGACATAATAGCAGGCAAGTTTTCAACAGCAAGCGTCATTGTATCATTATCAACTTCATGACTCAACACAATATTACCAGAATGAGCAAAAGTACCATTCTTTCCCATTTCAATAAAAGATTCGTAGGTGTCTTCCACTTGTTGCATAGTTTCAGTATCGCCAGCAGCCCAATCGTTTGTGTCAAGATTCCACATAACAGCAGTCAAACCTAATTGGGAAGCAATCCAACGAACACGATCGTCAATATCGCCGTAAGGAGGACGCCAAAAGCGAGGAGTCAAACCAGTAGTAAGATGAATGGCTTTTTGAGTAAAGTAGAATTCAGCAAAGACTTCTTCATTGGTTAAGGTTGTCATGTAGTGGTGGGACCAGGTATGACAAGCAATTTGGTGTCCGTCAGCAATACCACGCATAGCAGCATAGGGCCAGTCAATCACGTTAGAACCAATGTAGAACATAGTAGCCTTCAACTTCTTCTCCTGAAGGAAATCATAGAATGCATTTTGAGAGCAGTTTGGTCCATCGTCATAAGTCAAGCCCCAGGTCTCGGGCTCATTACATTGGTAAATATCAGCATAAACGTCAGAAAGCTTAGGCTTGACACAAGTAGAGAAAGACCACCAACAATCAGGATCAGAGTCAGGATATCCAGTCATATCCAAGCTGCCATCAGCATTGAAAGTACGAACAGGAATGTTGGGCGCCTTTGACCAGTCAACAGAATTATAGACGCTTAAGAACTCTGCACTTTTATTCATACCATTGGAAGTGGCAATTTCCCAAACAGTAGGCCATTCACTATCAATAATGTCAATGACAGAAGGGTCAGGATTGTAGTAGACGCATTCTTGATAAGGATCAACACTAGTCGTTTGAGTAATGGAAGGGATGGAAACATTTCTAGGGTTTACTTTAGAGGTAAAGTTTTTGTAGTATTCAGAAACATCCGCTGTAACAAGCATTGCAACCTGTGCAATGACCGTAGTAGTAATGGCGAAAGATTTAACTAGCATCTTGTTAAGAGAATGAAAGAAAGAAGGGTGAGTGAAAATGAGACTACTTTTATATCAAAAGAGGTGAGCATTGTTGATTTATTATTATACTTCTTGGCTCGTCTCCGCACGAAACTCAAAAATAGATTTAAAGCGGATTGAAGAAAAATAATATACCGTACTTGGAAAAATTATCTCTTTTCGGTCTTATCACATGACATTAGACCGTTTTATTTTTATTTTATATTTTTTTCTGAGTTCTGCAATTCTGTTATAATTTGCTCAAAACTCAAATTATTAGTGAAGAACCTATACAATCAGAATTGCTAATTCAAATAAAATGGTTTTATCCATTAAATTATCTCAGGGCTTGCTGTGAATTTTCAAAGTATCGATTTATACAACCTGTATATAGATATTGGACTGTAAGTAGAAATTAAAAGGGCCACTTAGCTCGGCTTACATCATTTTTGCCACAGAATAGAAGAATATTAAAATTTTTTTTAACATGCGGAATTAATTTAACGCGTTTGATCTTGTCAGGATAAAGAACACGAAAAGAAGTCCTACATATGCTTCATACACGAAACGCTTATATGCTGGAAATAGTGAAGCAAAAAAACACGTTTGATAACAAAAGAAATAAACTAACAGCTGCTACAATGATGCTTTACTATTATTTATAACATATCGCGCATAATGACTATATTGCCAAGCACTGTAGTTTCAAACATGGACTAAAGAACGGCAGATTCTTTTTTTAGTTTGTACTTGTGATTCAAAATTAGAGTAAAGGACATCTTGGCTATACATTCAAACAGCGTTCTTTAATGTTTAATAAAAATACTATGAGTCACATATTGCTGTTTGAATTCTATATGTATATACATCAGTTATATTGTGATTTGAATTGACTTTTTCAACCCCAATATGTATGCCGTAGTTACAATCATAAAACCTGTCAAGCACTTCAGCTTAACTGTGGGCATTTCTGATTTCCAGACTCTCTTCTTTATGAGTGAGCTAATTCTGCATTTGGAATTTAAACTACTTCTATATCCAAAGTTACATATAGGCCTTTCAAGCTAGGAACGTGAGCATAGTTAATGTCGAGTTCATACATCCCTTTTGATAGACTCCGCTACTACTTTGGCTTCCCTAGACTTCACCGCTTTATAATAATTGAGTTTTGACTGCTTCAAAGAGATTTTATGTGTACAGATAATTGTTAGATTAACAACAACTTCTTTAATGGGTTTATCTGTCGACTGAGAGTATACTTGCAAAAGGATTGGTTTCTAATTTTGACACTCAGTCACCTAAATCGCGAAATGAAGCTCTCCCCACATCTTCTCCTCTGATTAACAATGACAGTAGGATTCAACTTTGAATTACGAAACTCTGGATCGAAGGATGCCAGAAGAGGAAAGCTCGAGTTTTCCAACAAATCCAAGTCTATAGAAACGCCTGCTTGCATAACTTACACACTTCGTGGAGCTGTACCTCATTTAGTTGCCGACAATCTATCATCCCTACCAACAGATCTCATCCAAATATCCTTGGAGCATTTGTAAGTAAATCAGGCTTACACTACAAATAAGGTTTCCCTCTTTTAAAGTAATAGTCTATAGTTTAGAGCAAGAAGAACCCTCTTCTTTCAAGTATCCTTTTGGCATTCATAAATATCTTCATCTTGAAGTAACAGATTCATCTTACCATACTGTAATGAGACAACTAATGTGTGTGTGTTTTTTTAGAACAGCATTATTTTCTGCGACGTTAGAGATTCACGCCAGCTGTCAGAAGTATCATTGAATACGGACAAATATGTTTCTGTTGAGACTCACAGCGGTGTTCGCCAAGTTACCTCTGAGCTTTGGAAAGGGGCCATTGCAAGTTACCGCCCCGATATTGTAGTTCCTTTAGGAGATTTGGTCACTGAAAAAAACGCTTCAAAGAGAAGAATTGTAAAATCAGTGGATCGTTCCCTTCGTTGGCTGGATGAGTTACTACCAAAGGCCGAAGTACGAGATCATGTAATTTGTCAACCCTTTATTCTGCTAACATAATGATAGGAGTTGGGTATTCCTGTTTTTGCGCCTGTAATGGGACATAGTCGAATCGAAGAACGCATACGATCTGCAGAATTGACAAGTAAGCGTAATGTTCAAGGTGAGTCCAGTTGCTTTGTTCAATCATGTTGTGCGACCTAATTTCGAGAAATTCACAATAGGTTTTATCATTAACGTTCTTGCATTAAAGGAGGGCACATCTACTTGTGTAAAATCCTCCACTGATAATCTACCCCAGAATAAACCCAGAATTGCCTATGGACTGTCTTGCCCAGAAAGCATATTAGAAGGAATTTCAAACGGCATTGATTTGTTTGATGGAAGCTATGCATACGAAATGACTGAAAAAGGGCGAGCAATCACCTTCAAGTTTGGATCCGATTTACCAGACACTTTGAAAACAAGTCAATCCAAGGTGATAAACTTGTATGATCCAAACATGGCTCATGAATTTTTAGCTATTGATGCCACATGCGGCTGTCACGCTTGTTCTCGCCCTCATTCAAAGGCATATATTCACCACTTGCTGAACGCACACGAAATGCTGGCTCCAATCTTGCTGATGAGCCACAACATATACCAACTAGATCGATTCATGAACTCTATTCGTGAAAGTATTGAACAGAATCGATTTGAAGAAGATAAAGCCATTTTCATGACCCACTACCACCGCAATAATGAAGAGGAGCTAGACAAGTCAATATATTTAAAGAAAAAGAGAACTGTATTTGTAAAGAACATGTAAAAATTATGTATAGATAGGAACTTTAATAAATACTATTATACAAAGTTAGAAGCAATCTTCCATCCAATATCCTTATTAGCATAGAAGGGAACAACAACGCCTAATTCTTTGTTGGCGGTAGAGATTTCATAACCCTCAGGAACAACAACGTTAGACTCCTTGACTAAAGTAACTTTCTTATCTTCAAAGCCGGCCTTTTGAGAAAGACCATAGAAGTTCCTACCAAAGTGACAAGCGAAGTTTTCAAGCTTATCAAGAGCGTCAATTTCTTCAAAGATCTTGGCGAGATAGGGAAGAACAAGAGGGGTAGTGAATACACCAGCATTAGAACGAGGACCTTCCTTGGCGGAGATAGGATGAGGAGCAGAATCGGTACCCAAGAAGAAACGGGGGTGACCGGACTTGACAACATCTCTTAAAGCGTCACGATCATGAGGGTATTTAGCAACAGGTTTACAGAAATGGTGAGCTTGACCAGCCCAATCATCAACAATAAGTTGAAGGTGGTGTACAGTGATAGTACAAGCAACGGTGTCGCCCAAGCTCTTGACCATATCTACGGCATTCTTGGTTGTGGCGTGTTCCAAGACGATCTTTAATTTAGGGAAAGCAAGGTGAAGTTTCTTAAGTTCAGGCAAGAACTTTTCTTCAGCATTCATAACACAAATGTCCTTGCAAGAATCACTGGGGCATTCACCGTGCAAGTTCAACACGAGGCCCTCTTCTTCCATAGCCTTGAAAACAGGGTAATACACTTCGTAGTTTTCAATACCGTTTTCACTGTTGGTAGTGACACCACGAGGATATGACTTGACACCAGCAACACCCAACTTGGCAGCTTTACGGATCTCTTCAGGTGTTAATTCAGGTGATAGATATAAAGTCATGTAGAAAGTGACATTGGGAGCAAGAGCTTCCAATTCCTTCTTGTATGCAATGGCTTCGTCAGCAGTTTTAATAGGAGGTTGTAAATTAGGCTACATGGCGTTTGTTAGTTAGGCATAAAAACGTTTTTTAATGTAATTACCATAATGTAAGCCAAAGATACACCGCCCTCTTCAACTTTAGGAGTGACCATGCGCATCATATCACCTTGACGAAGGTGAAGGTGGAAATCACAAGCAGAAGGAATAGTAATGGAAGTAGTCATTTGTATGAATTCAACTTGAAGGGAAGAGAAAACAAATGAAATTTCGATGGGGAGGCTTGTTTTTGACACCCGAACAAAAGATGTGTGGATTTGATTGAGGGTGACACTCCGCCAAAAATCGAGTCTTCTAAAAAAAAAAAAAAAAAAAAAAAAAAAAAAGCAAAATGTGCCTGTTCTAAAGACACTATAGTTGGCTTTGAACTCTAAATATCAAGTAGAAACTACACCTAATAAATGTAATAAAGCTAATGGATATATTTGGCTATAATAGGATACAAAATTAAATAGTAACTCTATGGTATTAGCAGACGTCTTGCTAACAAAGCCTACTACTGTAATTGTTATAAACAAAGCATCATATTACATGAATGTCAATATAAGCAATTGATGGGCTGCGGCTTCAATGGAAAACTACCTTGCTTATTTTGGTTATGTATTAAGGAAGTGACGTTTACACCTATTATGTTTTATTATCCATGATTGAGATGAAGTTTAGCCAGCTAGTTGAGCCCAATACTGGTATGAAATGCGATTTTATTCCCTGCAAGCTTTTAATATGAAAGGTTTTATTGTTGTACATTCTTTAGCATCCCTACCGAATAAACAATCATTTTGTTTCACAACGAATTCCGCAGTTTACAGTACTTTAGTCTGTAGTAAGATCATGTAAAGCTATTGACAAAAGAGTAAAGATATAAAGTTGAACTGAGAATCAATGGCACAATTAATTGTTTTGCTGTTGTTAGCGAATCAAATCGCAAGATTAGATTGATTGTCAGGAGGCTACACACAGAGAGAAAAAAAAAAAAAAGAAGCGACCCCTTTTTTGATTATTTTTTCTCTTCATCTTCATTTCTACTTTAATGACTTCTTCAGATAATACTCTTGAAAGTATTCCCGCTGACCAACAAGGAAGCTTTTCTTCTTTCTTAAAGACTTTGGCTTCTTTCACTGGTGATCTTTCCAGTTTAACTTGTCCTTCTTTCTTACTTGCTCCCATCTCTTTGTTAGAATACTCGTAAGTTTCAAATTCCTTAATTTACTTTTTGTCATCATCTGACTGTTTGATTTAGTTCTTACTGGGCTGATCAACCTGGACTCGTAAGTACCTTATTTTTATAGATAAAAAAAAAAAAAAATTTTTTTTTTTTAATAGTACGTAATAGTTTAAAGATATCAGTAAGTCTGATAGCGCCGAAGAACGCTTCTATGCTGCTATCAAGTGGTTTATTTCTTCTTTGAATGGATCATTTTCTAGTCGTGTTCCTAAGGGTGAATGGGAAAAGAAACCTTATAACCCTATCTTGGGTGAACAATTCCATTGTAAATGGGAAGACGGTACCAGTATTGTTTGTGAGCAAGTCTCCCATCATCCTCCTGTATCAGGTTTCTATATTGAAAATAAGGAAGCTGGAGTTAGCGTGAACGGTCATGATGGTCAAAAGACTCGTTTTTCAGGTACACAAATGCTGGTAGATCAAATTGGTTATTGTACTCTTAAGCTCACCGGTCGTGATGAAACTTACTTGTTCACATTGCCTTCTGTTTCTGTCAACGGTATTTGGTATGCGGGTAAAGTCATTACAAATTACTAACTTTGTGTACCATGTGTGTGTTTATCTAACCTTCTTGTATTATAGCACCCTATGTTGAATTGTATGGTACTTCTTTTGTTCAATGTACAAGTGGTTTCTCTGCATCTATTGAATATACTACTAAGGGTTGGATTTCTGGTGAACTTCACCATTTCAAGGCCGTTGTCAACCACCAATCCCTCTCTACACCCACAGTGATTGAAGGACAATGGACTGGTAAATCCACCATTACAAAGAATAAGAAGACAACTGACTTCCTTGACTTGACCACTCTTCAAAAGCCCACCCCTATTGTTAGACCTATTGAAGAACAAGATCAGTTAGAATCTCGTCGTATTTGGCAAAAGGTTTCTGAAGCCCTTAAGAGCGGTGACTATGCTACTGCTTCAGCTGAGAAGTCTGCTATTGAAAACGAACAAAGAGCTATTCGTAAAGAACGTGAAGCCAACAAGGAAACTTGGACTCCTGCTCACTTTCAACAAGTGAAAGGGGAAGAAATTTACGGAGATTTGCGTCAAAAGATTATCGATTTGGCTGACCCCAAGTTTATAGACACTATGGGTGAAGGTGGTTGGAAGTTTACCTCTTAAATATACATACAGAACAACATATAAATAAATGTCATATATGCAAAATAAGTGAGATAGTCAATTATAAAAAATAAACAAACACAAAGTGATATCAGATTTGTAATTTATGAATAACAATTCGAAACAAAAAAAAATGAAATAAAAATGATATGAGAATCTAAACTTTAAAAAGCTATATTGTGGTAAAAATAACATGTGGTAAGAAAGGCAATATCACGATGCATAGTAAGGTGATCAAGTAAGAAAAACAAATAATGTTCACCAAAGAACGAAAAACTATACTACAAGGCAATGTGTCTATAAATGTTAACAAGCTTCCCCTTAAGTATATTCAAATTGGACTAAAAAAAAAATGGCGTTTTTAATACAGTTATAACATATTAACATCTGTGGCTTTCTCCCCTTAGTAAAACTTGAAACATGTAAACAAAAAAAGAGCTTTCCACAGATTATCTGCCCGGAGAGAAACACTATTCTAGGGCAATTGCAGGTTATAATAATAGTATTCTTTTGTTGTGAATTCGCGCGTATTATTATTATTATTATTATTATTATTATTATTTTGCAAGATGTACAACCATGTGTATTGAATATAGAATATCATCAATAAGGTTCATTACGTAAATAAGTGTTATTCTTGTATTGTTTTATGCATAATGGCTGTTTTCATTGTTGTCCTTTGTTCTATGGTATTCGCCTGAATATCGTGGCAGTGCATATATTCACTGTAGATGAAACAAAGATTACATGTACAGTAATTTAGGCAAATTTGGAACTACTTATTTTTTTTTTTTGGGCTTTTCCACACACTCCTTTTCCTAGTTCCCCTTTTTTCCCCTCTCTGTTTATTTTTACACATTACTGCACAAATACACCTGATCTCATATCACTGGAGAATATAAAAAGAACATAATCTTAATTTCTATTTTTTTCTCTTTCTCTTTCTCTTTTTTTTTTTTTTTTTTTTTTTTTTTTTTTTTTTTTTTTTTTTTATATATACACAGATATTTAATGGGAGTAAAGCCCAGCAAGAGTATTGATGATCGATTACTGCGGTCATATCATACTCATGATATCAGTCAAAAAAGAAGAAATCCATTACGAGTAGTCTTAAGATCGAGAACAAATAAAAAGATTTTGACACCTACTGCTGAGATTTCAATAGAGCCTTCAACCAGCCAATTACCTAATGAGTCCACCGATAATGAAATAATGATAACAACTTCTGATTCGACTATAAATAACACCAACAACCAAACAAACAACGCGGAAAACCATATGTGTAACAATAATAATAATGCTATAGATGCTTACTCAATAAAGAGATCTTCACCAGACAATAGCACAAGTTATATATCAAAAAAATCTCGAAAAGAAAAATCTTGTTCATTTGCTAGTAATACAATCGATTCAAAGCATGTATCACGGATCAGCTATAGTAATACAATAAGTGACATTGGCATGTATTCCAATAAAAGTGCTATTAGTAGTGACTGTTGGACAAACTTTTCAAATGACCCTTTTTCCCAAATTGAAGTCAACACCTCGGCCTTCACGGAAATAACAGATCAATCAACCATTTCTAGAAAATCACTTTATCCAGTCTTGGAACTATCATTACCACCACCACCACAGCAACACCTATTCCAATCCGAAAACGTCCTGTTGTTAGACAAACTCAATTCACACCCAGATTCCGTTCATCTCATTTTGAATGAAGCGTACCACCTCGCTCAAGAGCAAAATGACGTCAATGATTGGCTAGAGTTCTACACTACTTTAGACAAGTACACATCACAGCCGACAACACCTGCTTTGTCAAGAAATTGCGCACTTGCATACTTGGCAACATGCTTTATTTTAGGTCTCGGCACAACCAAAAATGTAGACCATGGCGTACATCTTCTCACCACTCATCCTTCTTGCGAAACCACTTTTGCTCTTGGCAAATTCTATCTCACCACATTACAAAATAAAGCATTTGAATGTATTAAAACAGCGAGCGAATATACCATTTTGAACGATTCTATGCGAGCCACAGTCAGCGAGGCTCAATGTACCTTGGCTCGTGTCTTATTTCAAGGGCAAGGAACAACTCAAAATTCCCAATTAGCTCTAAACTATTTAATGAAAAGTGCCGAAAATGACAACATGTAAAGTATCTTACATATTCGATGTGTCACTTGCATAGGGCTGATAGATTTTTTTTTTTTTTTTTAGGTATGCACAGTTCCTTATTGGAGTCCATTTTGAAAGAGGTTTTGAAATTAAAAAAGATTTAGAAAAGGCAAAGTTTTATTATAGAAAAAGTGCAAATAGTGGATTCCCAGACGCCCAAGCTGCATTAGGAAGCAGGTTAATAGCTGAATCTAATTATAGTGAAGGTGTTGAATGGTTGGAGAAATCGGTTCAAAAAGTAAGGGGAGATAGAATTACATAATACAGCTTTTTTTTAATTAGACATGATAGGGTAACAGCCGTGCACACGTACAGCTTGGCATTTTATATGACAAAGGAGAAGGTGTTCCTCAGAATAATGACATGGCTTTACTTCATTACAAAGTAGCTGTAGAAAATAACAATCCTGCAGCTCAATATATACTCGGCCTTGTTTATTATTTTGGTCGATTAGGTAGACAAAAAAACTACAAAGATGCCATTCGTCTCATTAGACAGTCCGCGGTGGCCGGTTTACCGTACGCACAACGTGTCTTGGGTCAACTCTATCAGCAAGGTAACATAGCCAATAATAATCGAAATAGAACAAATGATGTGGAGGCGATTCGATGGTTTCGACGTGCTTCTGCAGGTGGCGATATCGCTGCTCTGGGTATATTAGGAAAATGCTTTGAACTTGGAAGGGGCGTTGAAATAGACCTAAAAAAGGCACTTGCATTTTATGCCAAGGCTGCAGAAGCAAAAAATAGTCCATACATTTACTATGCACATATCGACCAAGCTCGTTTACTTCAGAAAATGGCAAGGCACACAGAAGCATTCGCAGTGTACAATAAAGTGTTGACATTAGAACCTATGGTGGCAGACAAAAGATCCATTCAAACAGCGCAATGTTCCATCGCAAGGTACCATTTATGTCGCGATATAGAAGGTGTTCAATATAATCCAACATTGGCCTACACCATCCTTTTGAACTTGACAGAAACCTCCAACGACCCCCTCGCTCACTACTGGCTAGGCGCCATTTATGATGAAGGCATTCCTGGTGTAGTTGATATCCAGCGTCAAAAAGCATTCCATCATTTTATGGTGGCTGCGGAGTCCGGTGATAATGATGCCACGTTTTTGGTAAATCATGGATAGAGATTATTTTTAAATCATTCACGACTAAAAAAAAAAAAAAAAAAATTTCGCTCATAGGTTGCATATATGCTGTCAAATTATGTAATTCCCGAAAAGGGTCCACCCGATGCTTTTCCTTGGTATCAAAAAGCTGCACTCAAAGGCCATCCCATGTCGATGTATTCATTAGGTCTTTGCTATTATAAAGGAATCGGACATGACAGCAATCTTGAATGGGCGTTGGAGTGGTTTGAAAAATCAGCTAAATATGGTGTCCAGGAGGCATGGCCCTATATAGCACGCGTTAACTTAAAACAAATGGTCCTCCACACAAATGCAGATGACTCTAAGCAATTCTTAAAAAGAGCTATTGAAGCGTTGAAACAGGGCGCTGAAAATGACGTCTATTCACAGAGAGAATTAGGCAAAATTTATTTGACAGGTCAAGGTGTAGACATTGATCAAGCTCTTGCGGTTGACTTACTCCAAAAAGCTGCAGTGAAAAACGATGCAGAAGCTTTGACCTTCTTGGGTGATTGCTATCAAAAAGGTGTTGGTGTTGAAATAAATACAGAGACTGCCGTGGAACATTATTTACGTTCTGCTGACTTGGGCTATCCTTAGTAAGAAAGCTACAAACCTTTTTATCTAAACTGTACCTAATCTCCTTTTTTTTTTTTTTTTTTTTTTACAGTGCCTACTCTGCCGCAGCTGAATACTATTACGAAACGGGTGATTTAATACATGCTTATGAATACTACGATCTAGCCTCAAAAGATACCCGAATTGCAAACACAGATGTTGGTAAAACAGCAAAGATGATGGTGGCAAGATTGGCTCTGGGGGATCTGCCAAACATTCGAAACAGCCCAAGCATATTTCAAATTCTATTGAACTCCTCTGATACAACGATGATTACTGCGCACATGGCGTTTGAGCAATTATTTACATTAGCTGTTGAAGATCAATTTGTTCAAGCATTCCAACCTTTAGGCAGCTGTTATCTCTATGGTCATGGCACGGAAATAAACCCTTCTCAAGCATTGGTATGGTTACAAAAAGCAGCTGAAGAACATAACGACCCCATAGCTTATTTCCACCTCTCTTATCTGTACAAAGTTTCTGAAAAGAAGACTTTGGCCTTTGACTATCTCAACAAGAGTGCAGTTATGGGCTATACAGAGGCTCAATTCCAACTAGGCATGGTTTATCTTCACGGAGACATCGACTTCGCCACTGATAAAAACGAATGTACAGCTGCCATTTGGTTCAAACGCGCTGCTTCTAACTCGCACAGTCAAAGTGCCTGGACTCTTTCTGAAATGGCCGGTCGCATCCATCAAGACGAACTGCAATTCCAGTACCAGGAATCAGCCGCCTCTTTTGGCCACGTTCTTGCCATGCGTATTGTAGGCGAATACTACTTGAACAAACTCAATGATGCACCGAATCAAAACGAATGTCTCGAAAAGGCACTGAAATACTTACACACGGCTGGTGATGCGAATGATATTGAATCGCTTGTTCTTTTAGGAAAAACATACATCCATGGTACAAAGACACGCGTTCGTTTTTGTCATACTGATGAAGAAGATTCCCTCTTTCAATCCGAACAAGATGAAAAAGCTTTAGGCATTGAGTGTTTTACAAGAGCTTCCGAGTTGGGCGATCTAGAAGCAACGGTGTATGCCGCTGAGGCTTGGTATGAACAACAACAATATGCCGCAGCTTTAGAACTTTTTGAAAAAGCGGCCAATCAAGGTCATGTTCTTGCACGTTTTTTCCGAGCACGTTATTACATTGAAGGCTATGCTGGGTGTCCATGCAATCCAGAAAAAGGCTTCCAAGTAAAAAAAAAAAAAAAAAAAAAAAAAAAAAATAGTTATTTTTAAACAAGTGTAACATTTTCTCATTTTTTTTTTTTTTAATAGGAATTGTTGATGTGTGCTAATGACTTGAATTGCATACATGCTTATAATACATTGGGCCAGTGCTACGAAAATGGGATCGGTACGACAAGAAATGATCAGCTTGCATATGAATGGTATCTCCGAGCAGCCAAGATCACAAATGATGCGGAAGCCTATTACCGCATCGGTTTAATGTACGCTAAAGGATGCTTGATATCTGGTCATCATAAAGACATGGAAGCTCGTCACTATTTTGACCTCGCTGTCAATACAACTCCCGAAAGTCATGGGATGTCCTGCTACCAACTTGGATTGTACTCTTTAAATGGTATCAGTACAGAAGACAGCACTTTCCTACTTGCACCTGATGTTTGTTTAGCACTTGAATACTTTCGCTCCGCCTCTGATTTGGATATTCCAGAAGCCATGCTGCAGCTCGCGTACCTCTTTCTCATTAAAGACGATGACATTTACTCACTAGAAGAACAAGAAGAAGGACTTGCTTTGTTACAAAGGGCCGCTGACTTGGGTCTTTCTGAAGCACAATTTGAACTCGGGCTATTGTATCATCACGGGAAAGAAGTTGCCTTATTTGAGCATGACGACACAACGATGCTACTATTACCTCAAAATTTTGAAAAGGCGTATGATTTGTTTTGCAGAGCCGCTGTGCAAAGACATCCCGCAGCCACTTATTACCTCGGTGTCTATCATCAACATGGCATCTTTGTTACTCCAGATCCCAGGATTGCCTTAGAACAATTTGAGTTGGCTGTGGAGCTTTTTGAAGGGTCGGAAAGTCGTCACAGGTGGATGGCGGAATACCATCTTGCACGTATTTTACACTACGACATAGAAAGTCGTGCTCATGCCTACGATCTGTTTCAAGCTGCACACATGCATGCCCCTACACAGTACAAGGTGGTCCTGAAAATCATGATTACGCGGTATCATCTTCATGGTTGGGGTCAAGTGGAAGTTCGACTGGAACAAGCTGTCAATGCTCTTATTCAATTTGCTCAAGAAGATAAATGTTTTGGTCATTTTGCCTATCTCGAACTAGCACAGTGTTTTGAAAATGGTCTTGGTGTAGATCAAAACATGCATCAAGCTCTTCATTGGTATGGTGAAGTCATTCATAGTAATAAAAGTCACCAGCTATTTGTGTTGGATGATGAAGAGAGTGAAGGTGTAGCTATGTTCAAGCTAGGAGAGTTTTATAGGCAGGGAATCGTGGTGACAAAAAACCTCCAGAAAGCGAATGATCTTTACCGTCTCGCGGTCGAAAAAGGGTACTCTGCTGCCCAAGATTACATTATACATACACCAAACTAAGAATTTATATGCTATATACTATGACTAATTTGCAATCCCTTTCTCTATACATATGTTTTACTGTATATATTATTATTATTATTATTGATATTTTTGTTTTTTTTTAAAAAAAAAATAACACACAAAAAAAAAAAAAGACCTATACATGTATATCCCCCAATGTATTTTATATATTTATTCAACTCCATTTTAATAAAACACTATGAAAATAATGCAATTTTCTCAATTTTTATATCAATCGTAAAGTAGTTATTCATGGAAGCATCTAAAGGCACAGAAGTCATGTCTATCACAATGAGTCCCTTCTCTTCATCCCACGTCCAATCCTTCCCCAACACGACTGGTTTGCTATCCTCCAACGTCACGCAGCGTGGAATAAATGTCGCTTTCTTGGAGTTCACTGATTTCATTAAAAATCCACATCGTTGACTTCGATGAGACAATAAACATCGATAATTGTATCCCGATACCCCTACACTGGTGAGTTTTGTTTGTAGAATGGCCTTCGTTCCGTTGAATTTATCCACTAATCCCAGGCATGCTATGGATAGCAATCCCAATGCACTCACGGGACTGATAGATACAAGACCGACGCTATTCACACGACACACCATAATTTCCTCTTCATCAAATGCATACATGTTGCACTTGCCTTCGTCTGGTCCATGCACTACATAAGCCGCCACCGTGTTTTTCTTCGAGAGAACAGGAGGACATGTGTTTGGATAGATCACTGTTAATTGTTGTTGGTCAGAGGATGTATTAAAGAAAGCACAGACAAAGTATTCAAGTGGCGATATCCAGTCCTTTCTCTGCGACTCTTCTTCCTCCTGGTTTGTATTGTATATACTGACAAAAGAGTGCGTTCCCATAGGGTTATTGAATACCGTATGAAAAGTGGGTTGAGGAGACTGTGAAGATCTGAGCAATGTGAGCCCTTCATGTCTCGTTTCTCCAAGCAATTTGTAGATTAAGTCCGAATTGATTTGGTGAGGAGGATCGGATATGTAAATAGGAGATCCAGATATCGCACGGCTATACTATAGGTTAGACAAGTGATATGACGTCTTTACAATATGATTATATATACCTTATTGCATGATACTCTGCAAAAGGATGATTTGATTGAAACATATCCCAGTCGGGAATAATGGGGTAATATGAAGTGAGTAATGTGTTGATGCTATTTGCATAAATGTGCCATGAATGGGAGGCCATTTCATCAGGGAAAAAGTCATCACTATTTCTAAAATTCACATTAACTCATCAAGTAGTTCCTATAATGTATCTTATATTCTACCTGAAAAGTGAATTTTGAACACTCGAAAAAATGGGATGAAAAAGAATAGATGGCGTCAATGCCATACAATGAATAATATGACCGTTGAGAAATGTGTCGCCATGCTCTATGAGGCTAGATCGATAGGCGTTCCATAACACCATCCTCTCATCCTCTGATAGCCCTGTCAAATCTTGAAATCCTCCTTGATTATCTACTTTTACAAAATCAACACCTTGTTCTTTCAAATAAGCATAAAATTTGTGATAGAACATGTCTGGATTCTTCATTATTCCAATTTGATCACCTTGTGTAGACGCATACAAAACCCATTCACCACCCAATTTCGTAACTAATTCCTCACTCATACCGTTCCAATATCCCCATAAAGTCTATACAATCCTGATTAGAGCTCTTCATCCTTCTATCCTGTTCTCTTTTTTTTCTTTTATGTACATGCCAAACACCTATATACTCTATCGCTGGAAACTTTGATTTTAACGTCTCTATGGATTGCTTCAAACCCTTAGGAAACCTCTCTTTCATTGCATCAAATCCATTCAATTGACGCTGTTCCGAAATACATTGCCAACCGTCATCCAATAACAAATAGCCAATAGGTATGTTTTCCTCCAAAAATGACATCAGCTTATCCATGCTCAGATCCTGACCGAACGCGTTCCAAGTGCAATATCCCAACTTATTGATCATCACAGGTTGGACAGTATTCTGCTGTTGCCTTCTTCCATTGTTTCGTTCATAAAAATAATCCAGCGCGACTTTGACTAAAGACGATATCGAACGCGTTGTTCTTGATGATACAATGATTAAACTCGCTTCGTGATTATGGTGTAAATCGAGTGAATTGTCAGTGTTTGGTGAAAGCCAACAATCGCCTTGATCATTGATGACGAGCCACATATGAACATGACCCTGCTCTTTATCTTGATATAACAGCACTTGCCATTTCTCATTGGTCTTGGCGTGATCATCAAAATTGTCGTAGCCGGAAACAGGAGTCAACCAAGCTGATCTATGTCTCTATCTATGAGTCAAAGTTTTGTTGACATGTATTCCATTTTACCCTTTCCGAATAATGGCTGTATAGGAATGAATAGGATGAGGTAAGACGCCTAAAGAGAAAACACCACTACTTGTACGTGTTTTGAAATGCCAAAGGTCTTGATGTTTAGCTATAAATTTTAATTGAGGAACAGAGGCAAATGTAGGAGGATGCACTACTTGGACTGAAGTGTCGATTAAATAAATAGAACCATTTTGACCTGGTTGGCCCAGCCAAGACCATGGTTCATCCTCAGTCGATTTATATCTTGTGGTGAATTCGTAATTTTGGTTAGGTTTTAGACGGGATAAGTTGACAGTTGCTTTATGCCCGATAAAGCGCACAGCATGCCAATCTTGATGTATGGATAAATTTGTCCATAACTCAATATATGTGTAATTAATAAGAGTTGATGAATAATAAAATGTAGCTCTTTTGGTTTCGTTTTGATTAATAATGGATTTTGAATATAGACTAGGTTCTAATAGAAACATTGTATAAAGAGTGAAAAAAAGAAGGAGAAGGAATTTTTTTTTTCTATACTTATTAATACATGTTTTGAGTTCATTGCCAAATATAGCGCATTCGTCCAACATGATGAATAATCTATAAACAGAAAGAGGAAATGCTTTATTATTAAGAAGTTTGATTTTTAATCCATGTTCAAGTAAATCCTTCATGTAGCTAATAATACCCGTGAAACAATTTACCTAAAAATTATCGTAAAAGAAACATGATAGTATTAAGAACCGCTGCTATTTCCACTTGATAATACATTTATTTGGAGCCAAATATTTTCTATTGAAAAGGCTCACACTGTTACCGATCTTACCATTTGACGTGAATTTTGACGTGATCCAAGTATTAAAGTTTCTTTTCGAGTTTACTTATTGATATCGCGTCAAAAAATAATGCGAGAGCAAATATCGCTGTAAATAAATAAATAAAAAAAAAGAAAAAAAAAAAAGGTGTGGTTGTTAACATGAGAGATTCTTTGCAGTCTTAATTCTCGCTCAAATAAAAGATTATATGAATAAGCTTTTCAATAGTAGTAATAACATGGTCAGTCATAAAAGAATAGATTGTTTATATTTTACACGCTAAAAGTTATAGCTTATGGAACCACTTGATCATTTTACCGATTCAGCCTCAGAGTATTTTTTTTTTTTTTTTTGGTCCTCGAATGGAATAATGTCATCATCGTTGATATATTTATGATCACTCAATGCTTATGTAAGAGACACTGCAACCGTGCTTATATCCATGTCGTCATGGATACTTGGTTAATTTACTGTTATGCTATAGATAGGTTGCTACATAAAAAAAAAAAGGGGGGGGGGGGTATTCTATTTTATAATTTGAATGAACTAGAACAGAATTTTTGGACCTGTTGTTTATGGTTAGCTTGGATTACAAAAAGTATCATTTTTCCATTTGAAATGTTTTAATTGGGTCATAATTTTTTTTTTCTTTTCAAAAAAAAAAAAACCTTTTAGTTGTTCGTTAGTTTTTTGTTCTTGTTTTTCTTTTTTTGTAGAATAAAAATATTTATATATGGCAAGAGATGCACCATTAAAGTCATTAACAACAACATCAGCGAATCTAAGTAATAACAACACAGCTACAGAAACAATTTCGACCATAACAACACCTCATTTAACATTAAAAAACAACGGCAACACGAATTATAGTGAAGACGTGAACGGGATTCCTTGTTTAGACAGAATATTATCTTATTTAAACAAGTCAGACCTTGTAAAAACAGCGCTTGTATCAAAATTATGGAAAGAAGTATCCATCAAAACTTTATGGTCACATTTCACTTTTGTTAAAGAAAGAGAATTCGAAAGAATATTCCATATTTTATCAAAACGTCAATGCGATTATTACGGGAGTTTGATAAAATCTATCGAATTAATTCATTCAGACAGAGATTTTATTTTAAATGCAAATCACATATTTCTTATTACTCGACTATGCCCGAATCTAGAATCAATCCATATCACGTTTCATCATACCCGAGCCGTTGCTCCACCAAATCCCTCTCATTTATTACATAGACAACAACAACCACAACAACCACAACAACCACAACAAAGAAACTTACCTTTACCCATGTTACAAAGACAACATGCTCAGCAACAACAACAACAACAACCACCGGCACCTCAGCAACCACAGCAACAAAAAGGTCCACAATATACACACACTTTACCTTTAGCTCATTTTAGTTATAATTGTCCAAAACTTAAATCTATCAAACTCGATTCCTATTCACCAAAAACAGATGACTCAGTTTACGAAATGGCAAAATATATGAATAGCGGGAATTTAGAATCTATTACATTTGCCAATTGTATGACGTTACAAAGTTCAACATTATGTAAATTGGCCATTACCAACCCACAATTAAAAAGAATAGAATTATCAGGTAATACGCCTGTTAGCGACTCCAGTTTTGCTACACTTATGGATAGATGTGGAGATTATTTGGAATATTTATCTATCAGCAATGCTTATTCATTAACGGATAAATCAATACGCTACATAGCTTCAAGATGTAAAAAGATCAAACAAATATGTTTATTTAATAATACAGAACGTATATCCGAAGATACCCTGACAGCTATTATTACACATTGCCCTACATTGGAAATGCTCAGTCTAAGTGACTCTCGTTGTTTAGGCTCGCTCTTTTTCCATTCAGTGGTTCAACGTGTCAATATTGAAATAGCCAATATAACTCAACATCAATTAAATGTCGATTCTGGTCTACAAAAGATTTGCTTGGGCGGTGTGCAAAGAGACATGATTCATAGTAAATATATGAAGGAATTAATAGATAAAAGTGCTCCCCACCTAGATATTAATTCACCCATTATACGAGGAAATACATTTTGGTGGCAAAGGCAACATTTAATAACATAACAATAATACTAATTCTCCCCTCCTCCTCTTACTACTTACTACTACACTTGTATAATAATACGTTTTCTCTCTCTCTCTTTTTTTTTTTTTTTACCTCTCACTTAAGTTTATTATTATTATTATTATTTAAACTTCAAAATTGGAAGGATTGCGACCTTCTTCTCTTTGGCTGTCCCACTTTTCAATCTATAAAACCGTGTTAATAATCTCTGTGACTTTAAATGGGTTGTTATTTACCCATTCGTTAGGGCACAAAGAGTGGAAAGCTCTATAGAATTGCTTACAGGGAGCAAATTCTTCACCACGAGCGTTAATACACTTGTAATAATCAACATAGTTCTGCCAGCAACTATTTTTTTTTTTAATAGTTAATTACAACACTGTGATTTCAATACGAATAAAAGATAAAGTACTGCTTGGTTTGGTTGGTGTTGGGGAAACTAAAAAGAAAAACGGTTAATTACAAAAGGGGGAGGAATTGACTTCAATTTGACATGTTTACCGAGCATCGAAAGGAGCTAAAATAGGTAATGAGTCATTTCAAAATAGTTTACAGGTTAATGTAGTTTACCAGTTGTCAACTTTTGATCAGCAGTAAGGTCAGACATGGTTTAATGAAATTGAAAGAAAAGAAGGATGTTGCAAAAAAAAAAAAAAAAAAAGGGAGACGATTTTTTTTTCCCTCATTGTGTCGTGGCCTGTCACCAAAAAAAAAAAAAATAAGTAGATGTCTTCCCTCCCCCGAAAAAATGTTGTAAGCGATCTTGTCCAAAAATATACACGACCCGAACCTGATTTACGCCCGGACAATTTCAGAGATCAGGTAAATCGATCATGTACCAAGACTTGGCATTTAATTAATAGACAGCATAAGTACCAAACTTTCTGCCAGCAGTACCGTGCTTTTGCTAGGACCTTCCCTTACTAACGCATTTTACGCGTCATCGTCAAAACAAGACATCCTTCCTGGACACTCTTTGTCCTCAATGTCAAAATCGCCCTCGTCAAACCTATGGTACCAGTTGCAAACAGCGTTCTCAGAAGTCCTGCCCTCTCCAAACGCTTCTTTGACTTTCTTAGCTGCTTTAGTTGCATTAACGCCTAACTTGGAGAGAAATTAATACATGGCGTGCAATTGAATTCTGTTCATAGTGGAGTAAATACTGAAGAAATGAAAAACGAAAAAGATAAAAAAAAAAAAAAAAAAAAAAAAAAAAAAAAAATCCAAAGTAATTATTATGTAGAGCAGACAACTCACTTCAAAATGATCTATGTACAACTTTCCTGGGAGCAATTTTTATTCATTGACATTCATCTAACAATTTACACAAAAAATTGGCGAAGATTTCTACAGTCACCTGGTACTCTAATGTTCGAGTAAAGAACTTAAACTGTTATCCTAACTCGTATTGTGATTTTTGTTAATTTACTATAAATCAAGGTATTTATCTAAAGGCTATTACCACCGTTTAGCTAGAGGGCGTACGCACGAAAGAGTACTATAGTAATAACGTTGTGTTTTCTGTGCTGGTAGTATTTAATTCAGTTGCTTTTCTTTTTCTATTGTTCAACAATTTGAACATAGTCTTCATGAATTCTTTCCCCTTCCAAGTAGCTTCGAGGAGAGGAAGGAAGTCAACAGCAATTGTACCTATCGTGGATAGGAATTCAAATTTGTCAGTTCTGGAAACGCGAGTGGTATGATGGCCAATCGGGATATCCATGATGACCAACTCCATAGTTAATCCTACAAATTTAAGTTATTAAATGCTCCTACGTTGTAGAACATTTTTTACTTACTCATCATCAAAAATCCTACGCTTGCAAGATTATTTACTTGCGCCGTATTTTTTTGAACCAAAGCTGAGAGGATGTCTCAGAGTGTTTTCGGTGATTTCAATAAACCACCTGTCAGGGACTCGGGCCTACTTCTTTATCCACCTTGATAACAGAGGCTAGGCTTGCGAATAGTACTTTAATAGGGAAAAGTCCAAGGAGTATAATATCACGCACAAGAAGGGAATATTAACACAGACACAGTAAGTAGATCAAACAAACAATAACGCTGGGACGTTATGAGATTAGATACTTCCACTTACTCTTAAACAACAAGACAATAAGGAACCAAAGACAGGGATTTCAAGAATAATCCTCCTTTTATATTAAGGTACTAATTTATTGATAATAAAATTGATAATATAACTGACGAAAGAAAAGCAATTTATACTTTTTCAATCCAGGTCTAGGACCATGATTTTTCACAAAAGACCAAATGTAATAATATATAAAATAATAGCTATAAAGGATCTAGGATGTGATTCTAGATAACTGATCTCGACCTTGGTTGACAGAATCTAGACAATAGTAATATATAATGATATTTAGGGGAGGGGGTTACTTGGGGGAGAGTCCAGAACAATTCAGGGATAAATAACAGTAAATAAGTATATGTGATGTGATTCTAAACCAAGGCAGAAATATTATACTTTCTCGGATCCATTTATAGTCGAATTCATCAATAGGATCATGAATTTGGCTATTTGCAAACATATATAGATCTTTAGCGGATTCCCAATTCTTGTCGTATATGTCCATGTATTCCTTTATTTCAAATGAAATACTTGGTATAAAGGTCTTAAACGAAATGATGTGATATCCGCAGCGTAGTAGCAGATATAACTTAAAATAATAAAACAAGTAATCAGACTTGCTGACAGTCAAATTAGATCTAACGTTTATTCAGGATAAAAAATAAGGACGTTTATATACTTTTTACAAGTGTGTTTCATTCTATAAATATAACAGGGCATGCTATAAATAATACCAGTGATTCCGCACAGACCATAATCTTATCAACCAATGAATTAGATTATATAACCACACTATATAATGATGAATCGATCAACGTCAAGAAGTTTCCTGACATACATGTCTCACCCTTGAGACATCAGGATATCTTTAGTGAGTAAACAACAGTTGTATGTAACTACCATCACATAGGCCAGTATACAACAAATGACTTGATTTCATTGAGCTCCACGGAAGTGAAGTATTTCTTCTAGATGATGTCATCTGGATCGAATATCAATGAATGGACTGGATGCTCGTAAATAGACTCTTCAAAAAACTTTTTCATCTGGTCTTCAACTAATTTCCCAGTTGACAGTACCCATTTTTTATCTTGAGGGATGCTATTGTATATCGAAAGGATACGTTCTTTTTCGACCACTGCTAGTGTATAATTGTAGGAGGTTGACTTACTGCTCGACGACTTCCTGGTATCCACGACAACGAAAAAGTCATTAACGGAGTCGACAAGTTTCTTTTCCAGTCACCTCTGAAAGTCTTAAACCTCCTACCATTGTATTTCTGCTTTATGAAATCTTCCGTTTCCACGATGATATCTTTCCATAGCACTACATTATTTTCTTTTACTACTTTGAAGACGGCGGAAGCAATCTCTAAATATATTCAAAGAGGAAAGGAGCGGTCAGTATTCGTACAAAGATGAAATCTGTGCAGATAACCATACATCAATTATTGACGTACCGTTTTTAAATAAAATGTTTTCACTCATTTGATGGCTAAAAGATTCTGGATTTGGAAAGAACAACGTTGCAATCTGATGAAAATAACTTGGCCGTATGTTATGTAATATTTGGTAAATGATTGACGTCCCATCTTTTGTGAGCCCGTATCCCTCGATTCTTTTACTTGAGGGTCATTACTCGAATGGTAGTATGTGTGCTCAAGGGCACTCCGAGTTTAAAGAGAGAATACCTATACGTGAGTACACTATTAAACCAGGTGCTTTTTTTTTTTTTTTTTTTTTAGGATTAGAACTTAATATTATATGTGTTTATTAAAAATATACGATTTGGTATGTGTTTTATACTACTATTACATAACATGAATGTTTAAATTACATATGACTACACGACAATTACTCCTTGTAAATGCCAGCTTCTTCATCTTTCTTGATTTGTTCAGTATCAACAACATAATCATCCTTGAAAGCCCAGATTTGTCCACTTTGGAAAAGTTCGTCCATTTCTTCCAATGAACGGCCTCTGGTTTCAGGCAAGAAAAAGTAGACAAAGGTACCCATCAAGATAGCACATGAGCCAAAGAAGAAGTAGGTGCCATAGGTGATATTAGCAATCATAATAGGTGTGACCTTAGCAATAGTGGCATTCATAGCCCAATTGAAAGCAGTAGTGAGAGAAAGAGCGATAGCACGAATACGAGTAGGGTAGATTTCAGAACAGACAATCCAGACAATAGGACCCCATGAGAATTCATAACCAATAGCAAACACGTAGATGCAAACCATGGCAACGTATCCTTTAGCGCCAACAGATCCACCAGCGCCTCCTACTTTACCATTGTTGTCTTTTTCGATGCCTAAAATCATACCGGCAAGCACGTAAAAAGCAATCATCATAAAGACTGAACCAATCATAAGAGTTCTTCTTCTACCCAACTTAGTATCAATCATGAAGAAAGAAACGAACACAAAGGCAACTTTGACAACACCTGATTATGCAGTTAGTATCTACATATATATATACTTGTACATAGATCTTACCATAAACACCTGTAGCTAAAATATCCGTCTCATTGCTATCAAGACCGATAGATTTGAAGATGTCAGGACCATAATAATTCTAATAAAGTGTTATTACATAATTTAAAAAAGAAAGACGTCATTATTCTCCTTACAATAGCATTACTGCCAGTCCATTGTTGAAAGATTTGAAGCATAATACCAATAAATAATCGATGCAAATTAGATCGCTCAAAGATTTCAGAGAAAGTACCAGCCTTTGATTCCATATCGAATTTAGCAGCGTCACTAATTTCTTGTAATTCAGCAATAATATCAGGGTGATCCTCAGGTAAACCACGAAGGCGAATAAGATTCTTTTTGACATCATCAGGGCGGTTATGCACAGCAAGCCATCTTAAAGATTCAGGTAAAAAGATCATTCCAAAAAACAAAATACCTCCAGGAGCAATTTGAATACCAAGAGGCACTCTCCACTGTTTGTCACTGGCAGGAATATGACGAAGACAACCATAATCTACCCAATAAGAAACCATGATACCCAATACAATTAAGAATTGCCATAATGTGCCTAAACGACCTCTTAATCTACGAGGAGCAATTTCTGCAACGTACATAGGGACCAACATAGAACAAGCACCAATACCAACTTTTATACCATAAAAATCGTCAATTTTACATGTCTATTGATTAAACAAAAAAAAAAAAAAAAAAAAAAAAAAAAAACCACTTACAACCACCAAAGAATCGACCAGCCATCATGGTGGAAATGTTTTGAGCTACAGCTTGTAAAATAGATCCAATAATAAAAATAAAAGAAGAAATCACAATTGACCATTTACGACCAATACGATCTATAAAACTAAGTTTAGCCCACAATGTCTAATTTTACTGATTTGGGCTAATATCTACCAGCAAGTGGATTAATAATAATGGCACCAGCACAACAGCCTGCTTGTAAAACGGACACAATATCACCTTTTACTTTGGCAATATGTGCTGCGTCACCTTCCATACCGAAAAACTTTGGAAAGGTAGGCATTGCCAATACACCAGAAATAACACCTATACATTAGACAATTAACATTTTATTTATGTCTAAAAACAGTAAATATTACCAATATCATAACCAAATAAGAAACCACCAATACATGAAATGGTTGTTGCAATTAATGAAAGATGCTTCATTATTTACTATAAGATGAGTAAGGGGAAAGAAAAAAAAAAGAGGTGAAAGGGTTGCTTCTTTATATACATATTTTTTTGATATTCCGCTGACCATTCGACTTTACTAAATAATTGGGAAAAGGGGAAAAGCATAAATCATCACAAGGAATAACAAAAATTCTCCTAATGCTGTGTGTAGCCTTTAAGTCTATTATTCCGAAATGACATGAACATGTTGAATGTAGTACATCCTAATACGTGGAAAAATGGACCAAAGCCTCTCTGTATAAGATTTCATGCATATAAAACAATCTTCCAAGTACATGCATTATGTATATATTTGGACATTTGAAGTGGTCTATTCACATAGCAAACAACACCCTATAATATATTCTGCTAATAGAATGTTTCACGAATCGTACCATACACAGGCTTTTCCCATCTTACATTAAGGGAGGGGTAATATGACGCCCAATTTTCTATTTTACTGATTTGAGCTGGTCCCTTTTTCTAACTCTTAGTGTAACTTAAACTCAATTAACACAGTTGGGAAAATACTCACACACACAAGAAAAAAAAAAAAAAAAAAAACACAGTCTTTCCTCTGTCTGTAAAATCTTTTTCGTTCATTTGGATTATAAAATTCATTTAAAATACAATACACTATAGCACCAACTGTCATGGTTAGAATCAAAGAAAGTAAAATCAAATTAAAGTTACATATACGTGATCCAGAAAAAAAAGAATAATCAGGATTTGACCTTTAAGGTAATTCTCCTTCGGCAAAAAATAAATCGACGTCGTTTAATTATTAAAGGCTTACTGCTTATATAATTTCCAATGGATGAGAATTCAACTTGCAATTTTTCCTATTCTCCTTCTCCACATTCATGCAAATCGACTTTTTTTCACCTCCACATCACCATAACAACAACATTAATTCTAACTCAGACATATGCCTCTCGAATTTTTTTTTGCCCAGCAGCATAATAATAACTTGACCTTTTTTCTTTCTTTCTTATCCTTACAATAATGACTGTAAGTATTCCACCTTATTGTCTTATAACTCTCTCTCTCTCTCTCTAAATCAATTTTCATAGGATCCTAAACTCTCTGCAACACAACAACGTATGTTTTTAGCTAAAGCACAAAGACATTTAAGGTATTCTTATTTATGCTGGTATGTAAGTAAACACTTAACGCGAATTTCAGTTTTGAGGATATTGGTAAAGAATTGGGTGTGGATGAAGTCTATGCCGCTGCTATATTTTATGGACAGGTAAGAGCCTTAAACTCAATGTGGGGCGGAGGACTGACGTTATAAAAAAAAAAAAAAAAAAAAAGGCGAAACCTTCAGATGAGGAATTAGAAAAATTGTCAAAATTACTTAATGTCCCAACACAACATCTATTAGAGGAGATGGGCGCTCACTTTTTTCCAACAAGAGGAGGGCAAGTATTTTTTTAATGCGCAAAATGCGCGTGTGTGTGAAATTTTTATTTTTTTGTTTGTATACTTAAACAAGCATATTAGATTGATGACTATGCCACCACAGGATCCTACACTTTATCGTTTTGTTGAAATGATACAAGTATTTGGATACCCTTTAAAAGCAATTATTCATGAAAAAGTAAGATAGAGAGCAAAAAGTGATGTCATCTTGAAGGCATCAATTGATAGTATTTTTTTTATAGTTTGGTGACGGTATAATGTCAGCTATCGACTTCAAAGCCCACGTTGATAAGGTAATTAGAGAGCGTCTATATGTATAACTCTGGTGGACTTATGCCATATAATAGGTTGAGGATCCAAAGGGAGATCGCGTAAAGATTACCTTTGATGGTAAATTCTTGCCTTACAAAAAGAACTGGTAAACTATATACGTATTTCATCAAGGTGCTTAAGTTTAAAGAGAGAAAAACTTGGATTTGAAAAAAAAATATTAAGAAACTCATAAAAATAATCTTCTCTAGCTGCATAGTATGTACAATAAAAATCAGCAGCCATGCTTTACACAAGTATCATAAGGCGGATTATTGTCCAATTAAAATTCATATGTTTTTATTGGACGAAGTTTTCCTTCTTCCAAACAGCGTACCTGAGAACCCAAAAAATTTCTTTTCTTGTTTTTCGTAATTTTTCATCCAATCCACATCTTGAGCTATACTACATGTAAATTATGTACACTTTTTTAGTAACCTTTTATATATTGCAAATCGATACTGTTAGCGACCCTTACCCCAAAGGATATGAAAGTGGTGAAGGCATGCAAAAGCTAACGGCAACTGTGAAGCGCCTTGTGAAGCTTTGGTCTGGTGCTCCAGGCATAACGACTATGATCGCAGGACTAGAACTGTATTCAATTATGCAAGTCGCCGAACATCAATACTGGCTACGAGGTATGTCAGCCACTGATATCGTTAAGAATGCAGACGACGAACCAGTAAGCGTTTTTTATAATGAAAAATCAACAAAAGGGCATATTTGTCACTGCTTTTTGTCACCTGAAGGTGAAAGCCGGCTTACACCGTGTTTGTTGTCTAATTTTTTTGTGCTGAACTTGAAAATAAGGCGCAGGAATGGAAACTGCCTCTAATAAGACATTGCTGCTGTATTTTGCCAATATTTTGCTTCCTGCAAGACGAGTGTCAAGTTAAACGCAATTTGACTTTCTTTCATACACTAATATTTTCAAATAACCAGCAATTCAAATTCTACCTATCTGACCAAGTCGCGCAAACCTGTTCGAGTTTGGCGACAAAAAAAAAAACCTTACATATGTGTACCAGAGTGTTGTTCGACCCATTTGACGGGAGCTGAGAGACTAATTCTCATCAAATCAAAGTTCTAGTGCAACTTCGAGTCGAAACATCAGATGACTTGACGAGTTATTTTTGGCGATCCTTCAGGCACGCTGAGATTTACCTTATTTTTCAAAAAAAAAAAAAAATCTATGACACCTCCAAACGTGGCGCTACTGCCGAAGAAAAAAGACACATTTGGAAGCATTGATTGCATTGAATGCCCTTTAATTTTATTGTGTATTACATATGGAAGGTTGGCTGATGTTCTATTAAGTGTTGTGCAGAGATCAACAATAACAAGTTTTTTCTTTTTTTTTTTTTTTTCATTCCCTCTATTGCAGCTTATGCTGTCTCGTTGATACATAGAATCTCACTTCTTCTTATTACCAAACTGTTTTATACAACTCAAAGTGTCATAAAAAAGTAATGAAGGGAACACAAACAAATAAGTTCAAACGAAAGACCGCCTCCCTAATTTTTTGTTGTGTGTTTAATTTATATTTTGTACTCCTTTTCTCGTATTCCCTTTTATTTTTCTTTTTTCTTTTTTTTTTTTTTTTTTAATATAATACTCTAAAAGGGAAGGAATACAAATGATTAAAGGTTGGAAAGAAGTTGTAAGTGAAACATTTTCTCTCTCTTACTATCATGTGACTAAGTCGAAATATAAATGTAGCTTACTAGAAGTAAGAGTGAAAAGACGGTGACAGTAACAGATGGTGGCGGATCTATTGAAAATACAGATACTGTTATACCACCTGATTCTCCTAAACAAAACAGCGTGGTTACAGAGAATACGGTAAGAAATAACCCTACACAAAAATTAAAGGGAAGCTGACACTTCTTTTAGAGTGCCAAGCGTAATACGGCCCCTCCTGTCAATTCTAATACTACAAACACCACAAACGGCGTATCTTTTTTGCAGCATGTAAAGGATGTACCAAAGACTGGGCCTTTACATCATCGTTTGAAAAATGCACCTATAGATCAAATACCTATTAGTAAAGCCCCTCGTCGTCAAAAATCATCAAGATTTTACGTTACTGAAAAAGTGCAACTTGAACCCACACCAGCATTTCATGGTAATATCTCTCTTGGTTTTTTATCATTACTAGTATTCTAAATGTACTATCTACAGATGTACCTAGCCATATGCGACCTGATTTATTCATTCAAAAGATTAAACAATGTCATGTTGTTTTTGATTTCAGTGACGCATCTGCTGAATTAAGAGAAAAAGAGATTAAACGTCAAACCTTACAAGAAATATTGGATCATATCTCAATGACTCGTGGTGTATTAGTAGAAGGAGTCTATCCAGAAATTATTCAAATGGTAAAAGACAAGTCCCTCTTTTTATCTCTCCCTCCCATGAAATAACACACACACACCCGTTTCATAGTTTGCTGTGAATTTGTTTCGTCCTATTCCACCACCTGTAAATCCTATTGGTGAAGCCTATGACCCTGAAGATGATGAACCTGTCTTGGAATTAGCTTGGCCACATTTACAAACTGTATATGAATTCTTTTTACGGTTCTTGGAATCACCTGAATTTAACATTAATTATGCAAAAAAATACATTGACCATAAATTCATTCATCAGGTAACAAGAGTAAAAAAGTATGTGAGTATAGCCCAACTCATATTCTTCTTCTAGTTGCTGGATTTGTTTGATAGTGAAGATCCTAGAGAACGCGATTATTTAAAGACAACGTTGCACCGAATCTATGGCAAATTTCTTAATTTGCGTGCTTTTATTCGTCGATCTATCAACAACATTTTCTTTCAATTCATTTATGAGACAGAACGACATAATGGCGTGGCTGAACTTTTGGAGATTTTGGGCAGTATCATTAATGGTTTCGCACTTCCATTAAAAGAAGAACACAAGCTCTTTTTATGCAGAGTCTTGATACCTCTACATACCTCTCGATCTCTTGCTTTATATCATCCCCAGTTGGCTTATTGTGTTGTCCAATTTCTAGAAAAGGATCGAAGTTTAACCTATGAGGTAAATTCTAAAATTAATGGAAACTGTTAAAACCGGAATAGAGCTAACATACTTTAGGTGGTGATGGGTTTATTACGTTATTGGCCAAAAGTAAATAGTCCAAAAGAAATTATGTTTTTAAATGAAATTGAAGAAATTTTAGATGTGATAGATGTACCTGAATTTCAACAAATCATGTGTCCACTATTTACACGCTTATCCCAATGTGTCTCTAGCCCTCATATCCAAGTCTCTGAAAGAGCTCTTTATTTCTGGAATAATGACTATGTTGTTAGCTTAATGGCCGAAAATATCAAGGTGATCATGCCTATCATATTCCCTACTCTTTACAAGACTTCAAAAGCACATTGGAACACAAACATTCTCAGTCTTGTATATACAGCATTAAAACTTTGTATTGATATCGATCCAAACTTGTTTGATGAATGTGCAAGTGAATACAAGAATCAAAGACAACTGTAAGCTTCATTCTCATTATGTGCGTATTCATTCATTTATTCATTCATATTCATCTAGAGAACGCAAACGCCAAAAAGAAAGAGAAGACCATTGGAAACTACTACATCTTAAAGTAGAAAAGATGAAATTGAATCGTAATCATATTGAAGCAGAAGAAGTAGAAGAATACAACACTAATTCACCACCACCACCACTAGACCAAGGTAGCTATATACATTTTTATTAGTCATCGTTATTTCCTTGCTTACTTTCTATATAGGCGATCATGATGAGTTAGAAATATTATCATTAGATTGCCCAAAGAACCAAGAGGCAGAGGAAGAAGATGACATTCATCCAGAAAGTATTCGACAATTTGGTCAACAAAAACCTGCTATTACAAAATATGAAGGTTTGAGACGTAAATCAATTATCCCAGTTGATGAAACTGTATATCGCGAACTATCCAATCATATCTCTCTTGAAGATGTTGTCAATCAAAAGCGTGGTGGCAATACACCTGATCTTCAACAACAAAATGAGACTATTGTTCAGCAATTGAATGTAAACTGAACAAAATCCCTTATTATCATATACAAAAACATTCTTTTTTTTTTGAATAATCCACCCTCTTTATGTATTCCTTTTTTTGAAAAAAAAATAAAAATAAAATATCTATATAAAGTATCATATAAATGAGAATAGAGTGTATACTAAGTTTAATTATCAGAAAGAAGGGACGAACAAAATAGTATCAATTTCAGGACATGTTCTTCTTGCAGTAATAGTGTGGTCATTAATGATTAGGAACGCTTCTTGATCATTTCTTCCTTTGCAGTTGTTTGAGAGTTGCTATTTACCTGAACAAGGCTCAATCCTGTAATCGCAGTCGTAGTTGTTGTTGATGTTGTTAAATTTGTAACTCAGTTAGACTTATTTCGAACTTTTTGTCCGTTTCTTCCTTTAGATCTTTACCTTAATCATGTCTGAAAATAAATCCGTCACACTCGATACTTCCATGGGTTCCATTGAAATCGAACTTTATTGGGACCATGCACCCAAGTAATGCTCACATTTACCTTTTGTTAATATTGTATTGTACTCACTCTTTTATTTAAAGAACTTGTAATAACTTTTATGAACTCGTAAATGAACAATGACAATGATCATTTATTCCATTATTGACGTTTCTTTCTTACAGGCCAAGCGTGGCTACTATAACGGTGTTAGCGTAAGAAATCTAACCAATGAACCATAATGTGTTTACTCATATTTGAAAATAGTTCCACCGTATCATTGCAGTAATGTTCAATATTTTATTTGACAACAGTATGACTAACCTTCAAGCATAATTGATTACTGTAGGATTTCATGATTCAAGGTAAACTCATCTTCATATTTTGTTTCTTTGACTCTAACCAAGTTTTTCGCTAGGCGGTGATCCAACTGGTACAGGTCGTGGTGGTGCATCTATCTACGGGTAAAAAGAAACACGGCATTACAATCAATGAATCGCTATAGACTTACATACATTAGTGAAAAATTTGAAGACGAAATTCATCGCGATCTCAAACACACAGGCGCTGGTATTCTTAGTATGGCCAATGCAGGCCCCAATACCAATGGCTCACAAGTAAAAGAAATTTACTTTAATTATTCTTGAATCGAGGACTCATGGGATTGTTAGTTTTTCATTACATTGGCTCCTACTCCTTGGTTAGATGGTAAACATACAATTTTTGGTAGAGTGAAAGACGGTATGAACGTTGTCAAAAGAATGGGTCTCGTTAAAACAGATGCCAACGACCGGTAAGATAAAGGGTTCTCTTTAGTTATACAAGTTTATTCATTTGAGTTTAAATAGTCCTAAGGATACTGTTCGTATTGAACGTTGTCGTGTTGAATAAAAAAAAGGGGGTAAAGAAGTATTATATAATAGTTTGATATCTTCCATGTTCTATACGATTACTAAGGAGGCTGAAAAAAAAAGTGATGGTTAATAAAAGAAAGAAAGGTGAGGGGGTTTCTTACAAGTAAAGAATCAATCCAATAACAGGGAAGAAAAAGACCAAGAGAGACCAACCCAGTTTACCGCGAAGTTCACGATTTGAGTTCAATACTTCATAAATAACCACTAAATCTAAGAGTAAAATAAGGAAGCTAATAAAGCCACCGCCATAGGAGAGCATATTATGATACATTTTGTTGAATCGATAGAAAAAAAAAAAAAGGACAAAAAAGTAAAAAAAAAAAAGCTTATTTTATACAGGAGCCAATGCTAATCTTTCTTGGCTTTCATTTTGGCTAAGAAAAGCTGCCGTGACACCAAATATCTAGCTCATCTTGGTACTACACTTAGCAGTAAAAGTCGATGGAAAAGTTTACAGAAAAGAAAATAATTCAAATGTTCTTTTTATTCTATTTTGACCTCAACTGTTTCAAAATGTTAGTCTAGAATGAATTTAGTTTTGTGAACCTGCACCAAATGATTGACACGTTACTGACTGACAACACTTTATAAAGAGGTAGTGATGACAAAATTTTATTAATAAAAAGTAGATTAAGGGGTATAGACACCACATTTTACAAGAAGCCGATAAAGTATAAAAGTAAAACGCGAGCTGCAACTCGTACACTGTCTTTTTCGTTGACTACGATTCGCTGACTCTACTAGAGTAGATGATGCTGATATTTGTTCACTATTTAAAGAAATAGGTGTATTGGGAGTCATGATAATCGTTAATTGTTCTTGCTGCTGCTCCATGTTGCATGTCACCGTTGTATCTACAGAACCGCCTCTAGTGTATGCTGCTGCTGGCTTTGTCATTTGAATAACTTCAATTTGTCTGTCACTAGAACATCGCTCTTTAACCGACTTTTGTTTAAAGCAGTTCCATCTTTCTGAGATAAACTTTGTCATGGTTGGATCACTAAAGAAGACAAGCGCAACAAAGAAGCCTTGAATACAAGTAAATATGATACTCATTAAGGATAAGTAATATTTGGGGTCAATATCAGGTCTAGCTAGAATCAGTTGAAGAGTAAAACCCCAGATATTGCATATTAAAGGTACTAAATAGAAAGAGTCAATACGGATAATAAAGATAATATGAGTCTATTATACCTAATGGGTATATAATGCAACGAGAGACGACCTTTGTAAAGACGTTGGATTGATATTTAAGACGTTGCTGCAGGATAATATTGTTTGTTGTATTTACAGTTTGTGAATCGGAAGTAACATGAATAAAACGGTTAATCGAGTTATTATGTTCACGCACCAGTTTAATAAGAGCAATCACGGAGCAAGCAGTGGCAACGACAATGGATAGAAAGATAAAAGCATAATGCCACATCCAGAAGAGATTAGTATTACCAAATAGCTGGTAATAATTGACAAAATAGTAACATCGGTAGGGTTGAGAGTAGTATTTATCATCAATAATTTGAGAGATAGGCACAGAGACAGAGATTAAACCGTAAACGAAGGCACCAGGATAATAAAAGCGTTCCAATTGTTTTGCAGAGTAATGAACATTGAGGACAAAAACCAAGACAAGGTTGATACCAACAATTGTTAAAAAGGCTCCACTCATAATTTGTGAAAAGATGTTGAGGATGGAGCTTACTTTACAAAATAACGTGTCTCCAAAAGCCAACATGATGCCCAAGTTAAATGCAGTGTACATCAGGTTCATCAAACTGGCAGAAAAGACACATCTTAGTGATATTCTGTTGGCTCTATCTGGGTGCTTCAAGTGCAAATAAATAAACGCAATAGTGATACATAGTGAGGACAGTAAGGAAATTGAAGAAGTCGCAATGGCTGCTTTAATCAAGTGACGATATTGGTTTGGTGTAAATAGTATTTCATCGCCTGGTTCTTTAAAATTCATACCATAATAAACAAAAGAAAAATAAAAAGACTCTTCTTTTATAACTTTCAAAATAGATGTCAGACCAAAACTTCTATTTTCTTTTGTAGAATTTTTCTTTTTTTATAGAGTTACATATGAAATTGACAACATTTTGACAAGGTATACTATTCAATTGAGGCAGCCAACCTCAAACAGATGTAAATATAAGGATTTAACTTGAATACGTCACTATTATTTATATTCATTTATTATACACTATTTTTTTTTTTTTTCCAATTTAAAATTGAGCACAATAAAAAAGAAAACAAGGGGCTGACTTTAGAATCCGAAGAAGTTGCCTGCAAAAAAAAAGAGCTCTATTTTGAGCAGAAACAAAAATAAAATGAAACAATAAGCGGTCTATTATTTTTTGGCAGCAAAAAAGCTGGTTAAAGGCTTCATTCCTCGAGTGCTAACTTTTGCTAGACTTCTTGGTGTAGTAGGCTTTGCTTTCTGTTATAAAATAATTAAGAGAAGGAACGTCGTTTATTTTGTTTGATGTTTACCTTTGCTGGTGAATCGACAATCAATTCATCAGGATGAGTACGCTTAAAGAAAGAAGAGGGCGAGTAATCAGTTGCATAATTAGTGATATCTCCTAGCTCTTCTTCTTCCTCGACTTCCTTCAACCTTTTATAAGAAATGAATAAAATGTTGTTACTACTATGCTGTATCATCTTACTCTAATCTTTCTAATAGCTTTTTAAACCACTCCTTATTTAAATAGTTGGCTAATGTATACACAGCTTCCAACTTGTGTAAAGTACTATCTTCTTCATTCAAGCCCTCTTTAAACGCTGCATTAGACATTAATCTCTCTACTTTCTTTTCTAACCAATCTAAAGCCTTTTTTTCATTCAGTTTGTAGGCATGTAGATCACTACCGATTTCTAAACAACACTACAATAAGAGGGGTACTACTAGAAAGTGGAAATAACAATTTACCTTTCACATCACACAAGTGCTGTAATTGTTCGTTGATTCCAGGAACAGTGGCTAATCGATGAACATCAATAGGTTTTGCTCTTTCTTCCATTATAGAATCTTCATCGTCATCGCTATCTGCCACTATTTCTAAAGTGACATTATCTCTACTAAAAATATCGTCCAAGGTTTTAAACTTTTGATCTTTTAAATAAGCTGTATGAAGTATAGGTAATGCCATAAATAATGGGTCCAAAACTGTAATAAAACGTGTTGCTCCATCTAAAGAGTTTTAGCTTTTTTTTTTCTTTTCATTTGGCATAAAAGTAATCCAACCTTTGTAGATAAAACTATCAATAAACCAAGCACTTTTGCGTCCTGGACCTGTTACTTTTTGGATGTCATATAAAGTGCCATTATCATTGTGAAAATAAACGGATCGTCTATTGGATCGAGGGCATGGTAAATAAAGTTCTTTTAAATTATCAAGACCTAAGAACCTGAATTGAGTCTTTTATCTTTTAAAGCAACATGTAGTGTGAATATACCATCATTTGACTTTTTGGAGAATGCAATAAATTGTGACATTGGACACTGAGACACGTCCCTTTAAGCTTTTCCAACAAAAAATTTAATTACAGTGTCTGAACTTTGGGACTCAAAAAATTTTATTTAAGCAAATCAATAGGCGCTCTCAAAATTCGAATGGAATTTACTCCGAAAAAGGAAAGAAAATTCTAAATTTGTATTTTTTGAGGGCAGTCACAAAATATAAAAATGGAATTCGATTGCCTTATTGGCAAATTCGGTTGCCATTTTGGAATTTCGGTGCAGGTTAAGAACGCCTAATAATAAATCTACGCAATCGTCAAAGAAACTCAAACAATGATTAACCCAGCCCTCACAGTCAGACTTTGTTATGATTTCGCTACAGTTTCCGATATGAACAGCCAAATTGTTCTGGGCAAGACCAGACTTCCTCTTGGCCAAAGTTTTAACCTTTGAAAAACACTCCTCAATTGCATTCAAGAATGGTGAATATGGTGGAATAAACAGCTGCTTATGTCTTACGTTTTCAATTACTCTTTTTCCATCTGGGGGCCTGTATAACAGAAGCATTATTCACTATGAAATACTGCAAAGGTACGTTTGTTCTATCCAACATGTTTATCAAATTCTGAATAAATTCAGCAAAGACACGACCGGTTGCCCCTCCTTTGACTATCTTGGCTTCAAATCGTTCGACTCCGTGGAAGGAGATTACTGCGAATATGGATAAATTAAGCGTGTGTTTTGTTCGAGTTGTTACAACGCTTTCTTCCCTTTCTTTGGACAGCCTTGACCGCGTATCAAATTGGCATTGAACCCGGCTTCGTCGATAAAAATATAGTTATCTTTATATATAGCTCCTTTTTTCGCTAAATCTACGATAAAGTCGTTTCTCTTTTCAAGAGTTCTTGGATCATTTTTTCTTACCTCCACAGGTTTTGTTCTCTTGAGCGTGAACCCATTATTTTTGACAATATGATTCGATATCGTACCGATACTGACATTTAAGTCAATTTTTTCTTCCAATTGCTGCTTAACTATATCTAGAGTGAGGCTACAGTCATTATCTAGAAGGTCCAATATGAACTGGCTGTGTTCTTGCTTAATTTTAGCGAACTCTGACTTGTCTGATCCAGTCTTTTTTTTTTTTTTTTTGTGTGTGTTCTTCCTTCGTCCTCATAGACTTCTATGATGCTATTGACTGTTGAATGGTGAACATTAAACATTCTGCTAATTTCAGCTTTTGTAATTGTCGTTGAAGTCCACTTGTTTATAGTGAGCTCACGTAACTGATCAGTGGTCTTCTTGTAAGGTTGTCGCGTCTTATTAGGTGCAGCTTTTAGCATGATGATGCAGTTTCGATGTATGTTTTGAATAAAAAAGGGTCGAGAGAGAAGAATATAAATTACAATAGTCAAAATAATTTTTATATGCCTCACATACTTGAGGCAATGACTTAAGAATTGGGTCAATGCTTTCTAAAATGATTTTGAAAAAAGTTTTGGCAAATTTCGAATTGTATCACTGTCAAATTAGTTTTTTTGTCCTAGAACTTCTGTCCGCACAATCGCTTCATGCACCGACTTTTATGTAAGCTACGACTCAGGGGCTAAAGTGTAAGCCTACATAAAACAAGATCTATAATTCAATATTAAGTCAACTGGCAACAAGAACAAATGAACTACTTTCCTTTGCTGAAAAGCATCGACAAAATATGCTGAATCACTGAGAATGCAAACGATAAACGTATCTAATTGTGGCGCATGGAATTATTTGTGCCCTAAAAAGTTTTTAAATGAAACCTTTGGTAACATATCTTCTTTACAAGAACCATACTAGGTCCTTTATTGCAGTTGTATTAAGCTATAGGCGCACCATAAAAAAACGTTGTTCTGTTACTTCTTCAGCGGTGTAGGAAATTCTTTCTACGTCACTCAAAATGGAGGTCGGAGTATGAATTTATATAATTCAAAAAAGTACCTTTTTTTGTAGGGTGTGGTGAATTGTGGGGTGTTAAATGAGGGGTGTTATTACACGCACCACAGATTTTTGGGGGGTTAGGGACGCCCACATGTAAGCCACTGTCACATTACGTTTTTGTCGTCTACTCTTTTAACATCGCCTTTGTATTGAAAAATGAAAAGTTTATTCTCATCATGTTAATTGTAGAAATAAGCACTTTTTTTTATTATAAAGATTTTAGAATTAATGTTTTTTTTTTTTTTTCTAATTAAGGCGGCTTGTTGTTTTGTAGCATGCAAATATCGTGTTTTTATGTTCAAGAAGGTGTAGAGAGTTTGTATCCTCAAGAGAATCGTATATTTTTTGATCAATGTTTTTACAGGCATTGTACAAATTGTCGATTTTATATACCCCACATTGCCCTTTTTTATGTGGTATTTTGCCTACAACATAATAATGAGTGCCTGTAGCGGTAGTGGAGAACAATTTAGCGTGTAGGAGGTAAGTTTCACCATTAATATTAAACCGTTCAGGAAAGTATGGCTGGCCATTTGCTTTTCTGTCTTTCGCAGGAATGAAGTTTGTCATGTCTCCAATAAACAGGAACTCTGGAAAAGTGTCTCTTGTGCATATTTTTGTTATCAAATCACTTGAGCATCGATAGCATTTGTCCTTCTGTCCTGACTTGTCGAGGTAATTCGTAATATACGCTTCTTCAAATGCCTCTTTGAGTTCATCCATAGAGTGTTGATTATTGCCAGCTCTGATTCGATCGGCAATAGTTGGTAAACCTGGGATAAATGGAACAGGCTCCAGATGAACATCATCTTCCCATTCATATGAGCAATCCATACAAGTTTTCTCTATTGTAATCTTTATGTATGATACCCTTTTTGCCATTGAGTCTGAAAGAACATGGATCAAGTTATCAAAGAAAAGAAGCGCATCATCAAAAGCACCCTTGGTAAAACCGTTACTCCAGAAATACTCTCGCAAATTGTTTGAGGAAATGATCGGTTCGTTATGGTATTTCAAGGTATAGTAGCTACGCACTATAACATGATCAACGTCATTTGTTTGCTCAAAGCTTAATTCATCCCTAAAATACGGTAAAATACAACGAAGAAGCATCTCGCAAGGGGCATCGATATAGCATGAATTATTACTGTTGAGATTTAATCGTCAAGCCAGAACAATGCTCAAGTCATTACCAACTGAAGAGTCAGAGTGGGCATGTCTTTGGTCCTCTTGAGTAGCATCAAATGCAGCGTCCTTCTTTGCTGTTTTTTCTTTTTCTGCCCCTTCATCCCCTTTCTGGCCTTGGCTATTCTCATTTATAACACTAGGAAGTTCCCCATCAAGGGCAAAGTCATCCTTTAAAGCCTTAGATTTGTCCATGAATTTCTTGGGAAGGAATTCTTCTGTAGCAAGACCAGTTTCATCAGTAACCACCTCGCCCAAGAATTCCTGTTCTTCTTTTCTAGCGACTTCTTTTAAAGCATCCTGTGTATTACTGGAAGCATCATCGGTTGCCTTTCTTTTTCTTCGTGATGTAGTATACTGCTTCTGTAAATCACGCAACTTGTTAA